>VDFB02091216.1:0-10171 GCA_007258455.2 Sequoia sempervirens | reverse complement strand
GTGTTTCTGTGGTATATTGTGTTGTTGTCCTCTTGTGTGTAATTTTTTGTTGTAGCACATGTTGACCACTACTAGTACTACTACCCATACCATCACCACCAGAGGTAGTGCTAGTTGCACTAAGCCCTCCACCATGGGCATGTCCCAGTTGTGATTGTGTCTAACCATGAGGATGAGGATTTGAAGCTCTAACAAATTGACCTGTATGCCCTAGGTATACTTTTTCACCTCCAACCCCAAGGGCAGATTTATCAACTGGTTTTCTATGCTTTACATCTATTACCATCCAAGGGCCTTATCTTTGGGACCCCAAAGGACCACCTTCATAACCCATTTTTTTAGCTATGGCTGCTCCTGTAGTAAATGCTTCTTTTGTGGCCTCACTTAAACCAAGTTTGAAATTGGAATGGCTTTCTTCTTCCCTATCATCATTAGATTCATCATCACTTTCTTCATCTTCTCATTCATTTGGATGCTCTATATTCCATAATTTGCTAAACTCAAGATCTTCTTCATTATCTCCATACTCTGCAAGAGCTCTTGGATCACCTAGCTCCTTCCTCATAGACCAAAAGGCCGTAATTTTTTATCGTGACCAATTTTTTTTCTGTAACTTCCTTCTCTAGAGAATCTGACATTTTTACTCTACTAGATGGTTTATGACTTTTTTCATAAAAATTGTTGTACCTCCTAATTGTCTTTTGATGCAATGTCATAATTTCTACTAACAATTGTTCAAAAGAAATACCATTCTCAGCAGCACTTTTTGTTGGTATGTATGACTGATCATATACTGTATAGCCCATGGTATACTGTACACCCTTTTCTGCCCCCGCCCCCAGCTGGGGTCCGGCCGAAATGGCCCCGTGGGTCTTCGCTGAGGGCTACTCGGGTTTGCTGGCTTTTCGCTAAGGCCACAAAAAGGAAAATTCATGAAAAGAAAGAAAACCGACTTTGTAAAACCCTAATTCTAGAAGCTTCTAAAAGCTTGTTAAAAGGGGTTGGAGCTGGGGTTACAGTATGATGAAAAACATGATTATTCGCAAGATTGTAATAGGTTTTGCACTGGATAATAAAAGTATTGGATGGCTGCGGTTTGGTGGATGTAGCCCAGATTGGGTGAACCACGTTAAATTCTCTGTGTTATGATTTATTATGTGTGTTTTTTTAGTTTCTCTGTTTATTATTTAAATCTGCATTTAATTGTTAGATATCTGCTATCTCTAACCCTAACACTTTTCTCCATTGCTACTTTGACCTCATCCCAAGAATCCTTGTTTCTCAAGTTTTCAAGCAAGGATTTACTTTGATGTTGAATTCTACTTCTAGCATTTTTATTGAGCATAATCATTGATTTAATGGTGTCACATGGATCATACTACTAGTGACAGATAGCATCAAAATAAATAAAAAATCAAAAGATCATATGCCACATTAAATGCTTTTCTCTTGAATGCAATCCCTCCACATGAAAAAGGTAAAGAAGGAAATAAGGTCTTCTTCCCCTAACCGCTAAAGTGTCTTTCATTAGTACTTTGCATCTGCCTTACATATTCCAAAGCAAAATCCCTTTCTATCACATGTATTGGAAGTTTGTATAGTTGTACTTCTGATCCATAAAATATTAGCACAGTATATTCTTCCATTAAGTACCAATCAACCAATTATATTTTTTTTCCTAGTTGAATGCAGTTTCTACATGACATAGGAAATCTAGGCATTGGATTATTTGTAATTTCTTGATGCAATGGAGCCAAAAAGTAGTCTAAAAAATTATTGTAGTTCCTTCGAGAATCATGCAACCTTATAACAGTGGTCCATTCATATACTAGAGCCATTTTCTTTTGCTCGGGATTACTATTACCATAGGGCTAAATCTGAAGCTTGTTGGCCTGAAACATTCATTTGAATTTGAATAGAAAAAGATAGCACAAGTAGGTTGTCAACCTAAATGTCTTGGTGGAACCTCCTTTAATCATTAAAAATTGTTTATGCATGGATTCTACAATGTGCTCAATAAAATTATATTTGGCATGTGGAACACTATAATGGATATTATACACCATTTCAAGGAGGTATGCACCCACTTCCAAATTGCTATCCAGTTCGAGGAAAAATGCTAGGATGGAAATAGTATCCCAAAACCCGCTGGTCTAAAATATCCAAATCATAAGGAGGCTTATTATCACCTTTAAATTTGTTTCTATCCTAAACTATTCTATTTAAGAAATAATTTTTCTCCATTTCATCCATTGCTTCATAATCACTAGCAAGCTTTTCTAGGTCAATGTGGACATTTCCAAATTCTTTGGTTGTAAACCCTAAGGCCAAACTTTCCAAGTTCTTCTGCATTAATGGATAACAATCCTTCTTTTCTATCTTTATTAACAATTGCTCTTTTGTTATCATCATAATTTAGGGCACAGACCATGATAAATTCTAGGCAAGGGAAAACCTCATGTAACATCATGCGCCCTAATCTAGTTACCCATGGTGCACTAATACTATTAACTTACATTTTCTTTGCAACCTTATTCTCAGATGAAAATCTAAGTTCTGAGGTGCCTACCATAGGTTTCAGGATCATAAATATCATGGTATTCATCAGTGAACCCTGGGGTTTTAAGCAATTTTGCATAATGTATTTTTTGTTTGACATTGCTCTAGTGGTACTGGTGGTAGACATGCTGATACAATCAACAATGTGAATTTTTTGAATTCCCTATTAGTCCTTAATTTTTCTTAATTCTTAAGCCTCTTAACCCTAAACCTAAACTTCAAAGTGTGACAAAATAAGATTTTAAGAAATGTCAAGCGATGAAACGTAGCCATAGGAATTTTTTAACTTACCCAAGTTTTGAATTTTGATTCTTGAAGTTGAAACTTGAAACTGGATTACTGCAATGGCTTTGTTGGAAGTGGAACTTTGGAACCCAAAAAAGGGCGGTGCACTGCAATGAGAAAATTGAAGACTGAAATATCCCCGTGTGCTAACCCTCTAACTTCAAAATAAAATCACTTAGCAATAGAAAGTTTTTTTTTTTTCAAATATTAAAGTGAATGACACTGAAACGTCTACTCGTTACTTACGGACTACATAGTACACAATTAGGTAGTACATGTACATGGCTGAAAGAATTTAAAACAAGCCATTAATATTGATTCACTCCTGCATTGACAGCAAATTCTAAACCATTGATCTTTGTTAATCTAACAATTATAGGGTGATTTTGGAGGTTTAAGTTTGCAAGACTAGCACTCTGTGCATTTCATTCAAAATGCAACTACAACCATACATCAAATGTTCATCGAATGGTTGAGTAATTTATGATATAAATAATAAACATAAAACATGTGTTTTAAATTTGCTTTGAACTTTAATGCACTAGGATTGACATCAAGGCCAAGGGATTGGAAACTTAACGTTGCAAAGGCCTTAATAAAATGAATTACAATGTCACATTAATAGCACATTGCACAACCATTAATAGCACTTAACTTGCAAAGGAATTAATAAAATGATTTGCAATGTCACATTAATAGCACAGTCATTTATTTTATTACAACTGAATTACAATATCACATTATTACATAGTACAAATACAAATGTAAGTGCAAGCGCCAAGCTTCTGTTGGACTGCTGGTGAAAAGTTGAAAACATAAATGTGATACATGTATCTCTGAAAATAGATGGAACTTGTTGGGTCAACCATGAGCTCTGAAAATAAACACATGGGACTTGTCGAGTCATCCATGGGCTCTAAAAATAAATGCATGGGGCTTTCCTGGTAGGCCATGGTGTCTTAAAATAAATGCAAGAGATTCTCCTGGCCAACCATGCAGACAATGAGGGGTAGTCCCATGCAGAAGATGAGCACTGAAAATAAATGCATGGGAATTTCCTGGGCAACCATGCAGATGATGAGGGGTAGTAAAATTGCTCCTATCTTCTACTTGCAGCTTCCATGCACTAGGATAGCACTTATCTCCATCAGAGCTCCTCATCCTAGTTCAAAACATGTCTGAGAAGTTAGGTGAACCAAATCAACTTCTTTCCAATTCCACCCATTCTGAACTTGAAAGAAATTGGTCTTTTACTTTGTAACTACATAATTGGAGGCAGGAGAATTTAGAACATCCCCAATAATACTACATCATCTTCTTCCTAAATCCTTATTAATTTATTAACCCTATAAAATGAAAACCCTTATGACAATTCAACAAATGATTTTAGTTGTGCTCACTATCCTTATTTATGGGCCAAAAGTGCCACTACCAACCTGGTCCCTTGTACACCTCACACATGTCACATGTGAGGTTGTGTATAGTTACTACTAACTATTAATAATTGTGATTTGCACAAACCAAAAATCCAACTTAATCAATACCTCAAGCTGGCTACATGCAAAGTTACAAACTGTACCTCAAGCTAACAAGATATCAATTGTCAAAATTGGCAGTGTCACGCAAGCTGTCGATTGTCAAAATCACTAGATTATTGACATCATCATCTATGAGTCTACAATACATCATGCAGTTTTCAATATAAAGCTATCCAATCAATCACTTTGGCTATTCATATGGCATTAATCCGTGCTGCCACCCAATACCACAGCCAAATTGAGAATTTCAATAGAATAAATGAAAGGTAGAGTACTTCAAATTGAAAGAGAGAATTAAATGTCTCATTTTACCTTAATCATTATTAATGTCCACTAATAAGTCACAATAAATTTTGCTCACTTATGATCAGAACTATATATTGATAATTACTATTACTTTTAAAAGCCACATTTAACATTTTTATATTGATCAAAGCAAAAGGGATTTACAAGAATGGAGCCACGAAAAGCATTTTAATTTAAGTAGCTATTGCTAAAGACTGAAGTACATAGTACATAACTAGCATGGCCAAAAAGCCACTAACTGTGACAAAAAACTAGTCACAAAGTAAATATTACAAGAACTGTTACATTGTACAATAAAATATAGACACGTGACACGTCACACAATTCATTAATAAATTTTTTTGTAACATTAGTTGAGGCCATCAACCGGTTGTTTGAGTAGAATGTGAATTGAATTTAACAAATTAACAACAGAGAAGAAAATTGAATCACCCAAAACATTCCTCCAAAACTCCAGACTCTTTAATGATTCAGTTTTCGTATCACATAGAAGACCCCATCTCATATTAACTAGGGCAAGAGCATGCCTTGTAGAAGCATGCAATTCCACTTTCCTGAAGATTCCACCAAGATTTGCTAACCCACTTTCAAAATTGTAATGCTCCAGTGCCAACTCCAATGAAAAAATAGAGTAAATGAAAGGCTACAAATAATATATTGCTAGCGTCTTCAACAAATCTTTATTGAGCAAAATGTCCATGCAATTGGACAAGAAAGCCGAAGCTACCTCAAAATATAGAGCACGAGGGTTGTTTTGAAGCCATTCCCTACCCAAAATTATTCTTATAGCATCCTCAACCTGCACACGAGGAATTGCAAAAACCATACCCAACTTTCGTCTGTCGTATGCATCATCCCTTCTTTTCTCCCAAAAACATTTGGGTAGCATGACACACCATGAAGACTCCATAATATCTCAGTTAAATTGAGAATAGAGAAGAAATAAATTAATTCCAAATATATTATAAATGATATGAAAAACATCAAGTTGGTGAAGTATATATAGAAGTTAGCACGAACACAATCAGTATGACATCACACTCATCATTTTTAAATTTGCCACTATCATTGATGTGACAATTAACATTTATTTCAACACTTGAATCCTTGTAAACAAGTGCTTAAAAGGTATGTCCATGACAGGTGACAAGATGGTTGCATAGTGCAATGCAAATAAACTATAAAAGTTATTTTTAAAATGGGGACATCGCTAGGTTGACGAGACTCGACCCTCGGGATTAAAGAGTTAAGATTTAAGGATTTGTCATAAAATATTTTGGTCTGACTTAGGAAATATTAAACGGTAAACAAGAGCACGATGATCGATAGACCTAAATAATTAATAAAATCTCAACCATTGATTTCTAAAAATCTAACGGTTCTAGTGTTATTCCAAAGGTTTCAGTTCACAAGTCTAGTGCTTCAAGGATTTACTTCTGGAATGCATCTATAGTTGTCCATCGAAAATTCATCGAGCGGTCCCTCTTTTAAAACAAACTTTATGCGCATTCATAATTAAAAATGGGGACATCGCTAGGTTGACGAGACTCGACCCTCAGGATTAAAGAGTTAAGATTTAAGACTTTGTCAAAATATTTTGGTCTGACTTAGGCAATATTAAACAGTAAACAAGGTTACAAGAGCACGATGACTGACAAACCTAAATAATTAATAAAATATCAACCATTGATTTATTTTTATTTTTATTTTTATTTTTTTTAATAAAAGAGGGTAAAAATTTTATTGAATCATAACAGCATTACAAAGTCCAAAGAAGGAAGCCACAAGGGGCCAAAACAACAAGAATTAATTCACACCCAAGAAGCACCTCATATCCTCAGCAACCCACTCCTCAAGAACAGGGGCCATATCAACAGGGAGATTGCTCCAATCATCCACAGACCAAGAATTAGTCTTTTCCGACGCCCATTTAGCCAGCCCATCAGCCACCCTATTCCACTCCCGTGGAATATGACGAAAAACAATGGACTCCAAGGTAGAGCACAGAGAAATAATCTGTTTGACAACCACAGCTAGCTGCCAATTCACATCCTCCAAATTTTGATTATTCAACATATCAATAACCACCTGAGAATCAGCTTCACAAACAATCCGCTGCCATCCAAGGGAAACCGCATGCTCAACCGCCAAGAGAATAGCGCTAGCCTCCATAAGATTATTAGTTTGCAAACCACGATACATAGAAAAGAAGAAAACCACCACTCCAAGGCTATCTCTACCAATACCACCAACCCCAGCATGCCCAGGGTTACCTCTAGAAGACCCATCAGTATTAATTTTCAACTCCCCTAGAGCAGGTGGGCACCAAAAGCCCTCACGAGAAACCCTCTCACGCCCACGCCTACGATGCACTTTACTCATAATACACTTCCCCCCTGTGGCAAGACCCAGGGAATTTACAACACCCAAGTCCCCAGGAGCAATCGGCACAGACAAGTCACACTTTGCAGTCAAAGTCTCCAGCAAAGCCCCAAGAATTTGCCTCCAAAGTTGCCCCACAAGCAATTTTTTATCCAAGAATATTCTTCTGTTACGTTCCAACCAGATTTGCCAAACAATCAAACTAGGACCAATGCTCCAAGCAATTTTAAGAAAAGAGGTTGTAGCAGGAGAAGAGCCCTGTCTCTTCCAAAAATCTTCCAAAGAAGAGACATGGCAACAAGGTAAGCTCCAAAGATTCCACCAGTGATGCCAGATAGTCTTAACAAAAGAGCACTGAAAAAATAGATGTGATAAGCATTCATCATGCTGACCACATAGAATGCACATGGAGGGGCCCTAGAACCCACGTTTGCAAAGATTATCCCAAGTGAGACACTTACCTTGAACCACAAGCCAAGAGAAAAAATTACACTTAGGCCAAGCAAATTTATTCCAAGCATGCTTCCACCAAGAAACCTGGGAGCTTCCAAAGACTTGTTTATCCAAAACCTGATAACCAGAGGCAACCGAAAATTTTCCTTTCAAGTCGGGTCCCCAAGCAAGCACATCAGCCCCTTGGAGAGAATTGCAGACACGACTCGATAAAATCTTAGCAAGCTCTTGACGATCCTCCACTGCACCACCAGGAGGCCAATCCAAGGGGCTCTTCCACCTAGACACAGAAATTTGACCCAAAGATTGTTGAGATTTAAAATCAGCCACATGACTCCAACCCGCCTCCACAAAAATCTGGCACAAATATTGGAGATGGGGATGAGATGACACAATGGGTGGGTATCCATCCCAAGAATCATACCAGAAAAGAGCATCTCGACCCCCATTACAAACCCAAAAAAGTCCCTGTTTAACCAACTTGGCACCACGTTTAAGGGTACTCCAGATCACAGAGCCTTTCCCCTCCATACTAAACCTTGATACCTCCCTACTTTCTACTGCCCCCAAATATTTGAAGGTCAGAATTTTAGCCCAGCACATATGTTGTTGAGAGCACCAGCGCCAATACAACTTAGCAGCCAAGGCCTGCCCATTCAAATCAGCCCGCCGTAAACCAAGACCCCCCTCTTGCTTTGGCCTACAAACAACATCCCACTTCACAAGACTCCATTTTCTATGAAGAAGATTACCAGCCCACAGAAACTGACGAGACAATTTCTCGAAATCTCTAATAAAACTTGAAGGAGCAGAAAGAACACAGCATTTATAAATAGGAAGAGCCTGGACCACCGACTTTAAAAGAGTCACTCTACCTGCTGAAGAAAGCCACCTGCAAGTCCAATGACTGACCAATCCGCGAAACTTATCAAGAGTCTCTTGCCAAAACCTTTTGGGGAGAGAGCTAACAACAAGAGGGATTCCAAGATAGGAAAAAGGAAGCAAACCAATCTGAAACCGAAGGATACCAGCAATTCTCCTTTGAATACCTTTAGGAGTGTGGAAGAAATATATGAAGGACTTCCCCTCATTTATGCATTGCCCAGAAGCTGCCAAGTAACTGTCCAAAACACTGCGCCAATTGAGAGCCTCCTCAACCTTAGCCCTACCCATCAAGGCAGTATCATCTACAAATTGCAGATGAGACTGAGTGGGAATACCATCTCCCCAACTCCATCCCTGAAGCAATCCACTAGCAACCTGAGCACGAATGAGTCTTCCCAGGCCTTCCGCAAGGAGGATGAATAAGTAAGGAGATAGGGGATCTCCTTGCCTCAGGCCTCTAGAAGCACCAAACAAACAAGTGGGCTCACCATTGATAAGCACCGAAAAGGAGGAGGAAGTGACACAACTCCTAACCCATTCAATCCAACCCTCAGCAAAGCCAAAAGCTCCAAGGATTTTAAATAGAAGACTCCATTTAACACGATCATAAGCTTTAGCCATGTCTAACTTGATAAACATAGATTTATCTTTTGAGGATTCCATAGAATGGATGGCCTCAGCAGCAATAACTACCCCATCCATGATCTGTCTTCCAGCAACAAACCCCCCCTGCTCTTCAGAAATTAAGTCATCAAGCCAAGGCTTCAGCCTTTCAGCGATCAACTTAGTAATAATTTTATACACAACATTACATAGAGCTATAGGCCTAAACAAATCCAAGGAGTTAGCTCCCACCTTATTAGGAATAAGAGCTAAAAACGTAGCATTTAGGGACTTCAACATTTGTTTATGCATAAAGGATTCTTGGACAACCTCTAAAAGGTCCAATTTAACCACTTCTCAGAACTCCTGAAAAAATTCAATGGGGAATCCATCAGGCCCAGGAGCTTTACCTTTCTTCATCTGGAATACAACCTTCTCAAGCTCCGACAAGGTAATAGGAGCAAGCAATGATTCATTCATTTCATTGGTCACCAGCTTCGGGATACAATCTAAAATTTTAGCTTCATCCTCCTCCGCAGGAGGCGAATCCTCAGAGAAAAGGGTAGAGAAATATCGAATGCATTCAGCTGAAATAGAGGCTAAAGAGGACAAAGATTCCCCATTAGGCAACAGAATAGAAGAAATAGCATTACCTTGTCTCCGATCCTTAACTGAGTTATGGAAGAAAGCAGTGTTTCGATCCCCAGCCTGGAGCCATTCAATACGAGACTTTTGTTAACAAAAAATCTCTTCTCTTAACTCCCATTCCTCAAGCTCTTTTGTTGCAGCAACCTCTAATAAACTCAGCTCCTCTGAGAGGCCTTGATCTCGAATTTGTCTAGTAATTAGGTCTAGATTATCTCGCGCCTTTTTCTTTTCCTGAAATAAGTTACCAAAATGTTGCCTATTCCATCTTTTCAATCTGTATTTAACATACTGGAGCCTCTTTGAGAAAGAGTACATGGCAGTGCCATATGCTGGCTTCCCCTGATCCCACCAACTAGGGAGCAAAATATGAAGAGATTCATCCCTAAGCCACATGAGTTGGAACTTAAAGGTCTGTCTAGCACACCGTTGAGGCACATCAACCACTAGCTTAATAGGCCAATGATCAGAACCACGACCATCCAAAATTTCAGAGCTTATCAACCACCTGTCCC
>VDFB02091215.1:0-21644 GCA_007258455.2 Sequoia sempervirens | reverse complement strand
TGATGACCTCGGAGCTCCACATATGCTTCTGAAAAAGCATAATAGACCCACTAGGGCAAAACTGATTATTTTGAGATTCTGACTGCACCGGCCTGATACAGACGCATTTTGAGCCAATCAAAACCAGTTTGGACCTTGTCGGACCAACTTTCTATTTTTAGAAATTTTTGCCAAGATTCGCTTCAAAAAGAAACTCAGAAAAACCCGTAAACGATACTATTTCAAGAAAATTTCTAAAAATAGCAGTTTTCCTAAATTTTAGGGATGAAAAACTGAGATCTGGGTTTTGTAGGTTAAGCTGTTCTTAGCAGACCCAGATCGTCAGAAATTGAAAATTTTGTGTTTTGACCCCTCATGCAAGACGGCACACCCAAATTCTGACCTTTTTGACTGATTTAACAAGATTTCTTACAAAATGTCTAAGTGTAACAAAATTTTAATTTTGGGGTACAACACAACCATAATTTCTTATATGATTCCTACAGTTTATTACCTTGTGACCAAAATGATTGCATGTGAAACAATAACCAATGAAAGGATGATGATACTTAGTCATATGTGCTTGCCGTTGTAGAACGAATTTTCTGAAAGTATTATTCTTATCCTTTTGATATGTGCTTGGTTTTGATACAACATGACTTTCTTTTGCTTTGCTACATTCTCCTTTAATGGTGATTTTAAGTGCATTAATATAACTTTTTGGATTTTCTTTGTTTGACTCTACTTATGCCTTTTCTTTGTTTTCTTCATAACCAATGCCAGTTTTTATAGATGGTGATCTTTGTTCACTTATGATATTATCTAGGATTTTGGTACTCTTTTCAAATTTGAAACTTGTGTTTAACTTGGTGTTCACCTTCTCTAATTCCTTCCTTAGAGAAACAATCTTAGATTCTAGTCTTCCACATGTTTATTCCTTTATCTTTAATTGAGATCTGATTTCTTCTTCAATTTTCTTGGCTTCCTCAATTTGAACTTTCAAATCGATGATTACTTTTTCTGATTCTTCAAATGTTTTGGTCTTTTTACGTTCTTCTTGAAACAGCTGCTTGTATTTCAAGTTCTTCTTCCTAAGTCACTCAATTTCGTCTATGGCACGATAGAGTTCTTCCTCAAAGCTTTCTTCATCATCATCTTCACAATCAGATTTGATCTTCTCATCCTCATGTGAGTGCTTGTTTTCTTTATCATCATTTTTAATGGTATTGCCTTTTGTTTCAAATGCCGTAAAGAGCATTTCTTCTCTATAGCTATCCCAATCACTTTCACTAGATGAACTATCATCTCTATAAGCATAGAGACTCTTCTTGTAATCATATGATTTCTTTTTCTTATTGTTTTTATCATACTTGTGACTATACTTATTTCCTTTCTTTGTATAAGGCTCTTCTTCTTCATCACTATCACTTTCTTTTAAATATGGACATTTCTTAATAAAGTTTCCTACTTTTCTACAGTTGAAACATTTAAATGACAATTTTCCTTTGTTCTTTATTTTTAATTTCTGTACAAAAAGGGCTTCCTCCTTGTCTATTTCTCCCTCATAACTCTCACTTGGCATAGGTTCTTTATTCTTTAATCCTTTTGTGGCTTTGAAGTCTGCTTCCCTTTTAGATGTATTGTCTTTTTCAGTCCTCATCTCATATGCTGTGAAGATTCCATGTAGCTCATCCATGGTTAATGTATCCAAGTCCATCTCTTCTATAGCAGAAACTTTAGCATCGAAACTTAAGGGATGAGATCTTAAAACCTTTTGTACTACTGTTGATTCTTCTACTTTTTCACCAAGACCCTTTTAGGTATTGATTGTCTCATCTACTCGAAGCAGATAGGCAGCGATATTTTCTTCATCCATCATCTTTAGACTCTCAAATTCCTATCGGTGGATTTGAAGTTTTTCCTTTTTTACTTTGTTGTCTCCTTCATAAATATTTTTTAATTTATCCCATATATTCTTAGCAGATTTGCAATGCATTATTTTCACAAGTTTTGATTCCATTAATCCATAATCGATTGCACTCTTAGCTTTAGCATTGTTTTCACTTGCCTTCTTTCCTATTGAATCCATTGGGGAAGTTGATGGAGCTTTATATCCATTTACCACTGATTGCCAAATTTCAAATCCAAGAGCATTTAAATTAAGCTCCAAAAGGCATAATTTGTCCCGTCAAACAATGGAGCCTCATTAGAAGAGAATCCTTCTTGTCCACCCATGTGTACTTTTTAGATCTACCTTCTAGTTTGTTAGACTAATTCCGAAGGAACTGGCTTTGATACCAATTAATGAGCACACAATTATACTGAGAGGGGGTGGTGGTGGGTGAATTAGTATAACAACAATTTTTATCAATTTAAACTTTATCAATCACTATAACAACATTTACTCAATTTCATTAATCATGCACATGAGAAGAACACAATAACACAATATTTATGTGGAAATCCTAATGGAAGAAAACCACGACAAATTAATGCTTTTATATAAATTCTTCTTTTTACAAAGTTTGTAGGCACCAACCCCTCATTCAATTCGTGAGCACCAATCCACTAGAGGCACCAACCCCTCATTCAATTCGTGAGCACCAACTCACTAAAGGCACCAACCTCTCATTCAACTCCTTCACCATAATAAGAGGTGATGAGGCCAGCCATTACAGCGGAAAGAAGAGGCCGGTAGGGCCCTCTGCATCTATTATTGTAAAGTAAGGTGGTTTGCCATAGAATTTTAGGCTGGGGTGGGATGTATGAGTAAAGTTCAGATCATTAGGTAGAGAAGAAGAGTTTGGATATTCTAGCTCAGAAGTGGGATAGGGTGGGTTCACTTTCGCCGAACTATAGTTTCCCACCCACAATTGAATCCGAGGGGGCGCGCAGCAGTAAATTAATTGAAACCGGTGGGCCCTCTAATTATAGTTGCTAGAATAAGTAGCATGGGGGGCATAGTCGGGTGGGTGGGAACTAGAGTGCAGGGGAGGGAGGGCCCCTACTATTCTATGGTAGCGGCGGGTGGTTCGAGTAGGCCATCACCATCTTCTATTTCTGGTGCAGCAGTAGGGCGTTTGGAGAGGAGTGGAAGCAACTCGACCACCAACTATAATTAAAGGAGGGCTAGCAAGCTGATTAATGGCAGCCCTGGTAATCGGGGTAATCGGGCGGGAAGGGCAGGAATGCATAGGCAGTAGTCGATTTAACCCCACCATCACCCCAACTATCTCCTCATGCGTGAATGCACACTGCCATTATTCTGCAGTGACTGAGAGAGAGCCCAGGGACATCCCGTCGGTAGGTGAGGAGGATTTCTGTGATCCGCTTTAGTCCATTGTTTCTGGGGTTGGTTTCTCCTTCTCCCGAGTGATAAGCTTTCGGAGAAATGATGAGGGGTGACCAATAGTAGGGCCATAGAATTTTAGGGCGACTATTCGCTCTCTCCTGTGTTTCGTGACTGGCACCTCGAACACTGCTTTGATCGATTGGTCTGATCAGAGCGATTGGGTTGGGTCTTCGTCCGCTCCCACTTGTCCGATGATGCGGTTCCATGCTTTGATGCATTAGCCTAAGAGTTATAGGTGCGTTGCCGAATCAATATTGGAGAGGGACGGATAGAGCCGACCGAACCTCGGACACTTGTCACTACCTCTTCGCACCTTCTCTGCGACTTAAGAATCATTAGTCACCGCCCGCCTTTAGATAGTAGGGGATAGTAGGGCATTGATAGCAGTCAGTCTTATAGACGGAATAGCGGTAGCTTTCGTTTGAGAACCACATGCTCTCAATTTGGTGCTTCCCCCTCTCAGTTCAGTTGAATATTCGTCGCACCAATAGATATAGCGAATAGGTTGGGATTCATTCCGATCGACCGGTACATGAGAGACCCTACCACAACTACAAATCTCTAAGGGGTGGGTGGGAGGCCCCTACTATTCTAAGCGGAATAATTGTTGCCAAATATTCTGGTTTGCTATACTGCATGTTGGATTACGTAGATTGGACCCCTACTATTCTATGGGACCATTGCCTCTAGTGATGCTTCAACCTTCGTCTCTGCTGCTCCTGCTGGGTATAGAACCTATAAGGGTACTGGTCCTGGATCCCCTTAGAATAGTAGGGCTGGTCCTGCTCGCTTTGGTTCTGCAATATCTCCCGTGGGGACGAGACGACGAACTGACTCTACATCTGCTTAATCAACTACCTTTACCCTTGCTCCTGCAAATTGGTCACCAGAATCAACTGGATCGACTTGCTCGGACGCTTCAACTGGCTCTACCTATGTTCTAGCTTCGAGCTAACCTAGGTGGGAAACTAGCTCTGTTTATGGCTAGTGGCGAGAAGCTTTCTGGCTATTGTAATCAACAGACTCGACTACCCTCTAATATAGTTGGCTTAGGGGATTCAACTCATAAGGGTGCTGAAGGCGCTTCTACAGGTGTTTCAACGAGATCAAATGCAACTTCTGCCCAATTGCATCAACTTTTGCTGCTTCAACTGCTGCTTCAACGGCCCCTTAGAATAGTAGGGCATCGGTATCAATTAAACAAAGTAAAAAGCTGGAACTAGCTCAGATACTGGTGGTGCTTCTGGATCTACTTTATGCAGGTGCTGGATCGGTGAGACGATCTAAAACTTAATGAATCTGTAATTCAATCCGCTCTAACCCCAACTAGAAAAGACCCTGCGTCTAGCACTGAATTTGGATCTGTATCCGCGTAAGGATGCTGGGCGAGGTGGTAGGGATACCAAGCATGAAAAAGAATTGTTTAGCTTTTTTTCTCTCAAATTATGAGACAATTTTTTTGTATATTGGAAGCAATGACTAGCACTGGGTAAAGATTTGGAACAGCTGCTACTGGGTCTATTGCCGGATCTACTTTCTTTGCTACGGGTGTTGCTGTTACTACTGCATCTGCTACTGTTAGGTCTACTACTGTTGGTGCTGGTGGATTTGCTTTTCAATAAATTCCGTCTATTGCTTCTCATTATCATTTTTCTCTCTATCATTGCATATCGGTTGTCCGTGAAGGTGGAAACACCAAAGCGGGGGTTTGACTGAGGCAAACTCCAAAACATAGCCCCAACATTTTTCCATCTCTGTGTGTGTAGGTACTTCATTCGTGTGGAGCTTGCGGGAGGCTGGACCACCCATAAGTTGGATTTCTAATACCCTTTCTCTACATTTCATTACAATCAATTTATCTTTTAAGTTATAGTATTCTTCTTGTTGTAGTTAGTTTATTTCATGCATTAGCAACGTTTTCTCAATTCTATTTAAACTGTCAAATTAAGGTTTTTGGGTCGTTAGCACACCTTACAAGTTTTTGATTGTAGACTCTGTTCTTGGTCTGTACGAGACACTAGCGTGTCCCTAAGATGATAGTGCACTGCGCTATCGTCCTCTAGCCGAGAGCTAGTTAGTCTGCAATCCAAGACCTTTGTGGTTTGCTCACCCAATTCCTGAAATCCTCCATTCCTAAAAACATAAAACAAAGTCCAGTTTATCTTCCATTTGCCAACCCATTTTCCTGCCTTTGTCATTGAGGTAGTTAAGGGCAATTTGTTCCCTGCTGACTCTTCCTTGTCCTAGAGACACGGGAGTAGTGAATCCCCTCCTCTACAATATCTATGTATATATTTGTAATTATATTAAAGTTACTTCCCAAATATATTCTTGGCAATAATACTTAATCCAATAGATCTCTTATAATTTATTCCTTTTCCCAATCTGCTGCTTTATCCAAATTCACTTTCACATATATTCTTCTTTAAATCTGCTCAAATTCAAAATGATATTCCATTGCATTTCCCCTCCTTCAACTTCTATTCCATCTTCTTTTATACCACTCACCTTCATGCCTCTTCAATGAGAGGATGTGATTTCTACCAAAGGGGATGACTTCTACAAGGGAGACGTCCCTTTATTTTAGATTATCATTCATTAGAATTGGGCGGCAATTCATATTGCCAATTTAACTCAATTTCATTGATGCATTTGTTAATGTAAAGTTGGCACATTATAAAGTCTTTCAATTTTTAGCGGGGACATGACACAAGGTTGAGACATTTTCTCAACATTTATAAGGAGATGCTTTACCCAAAAATGGCCAGAAGACTGGTAATCAGTGAATGTGCTTGTGAATGCAAAAATAAAGAAACGTCACTCCAACTGCAAAGACTCTTGTATTGGCTTGGAGAAGGCAGAGAGCACCATCAAAGCCACCATCAGCTCAGCCAAGCTTGGGTGCAGGCATATCCACGATTACCTGCTACTGGAAATCTTCCTGACCAACATTGTGGACATTTTGGGTCACAAAATGTGGGAAAGGTTGGCAGCTGCCAACTAGGTCCACAAACCTGTGCAAAGAACTACAATAAACGCTATATCAAACTTTGATAAGAGAGCTGTTGCAGGTGAATCTGGGAGCATTTTCAATGTAGCTTCTATACGAGATAACAATATCTGAAGGAATCTTTCCACCTCTTCAGAAGTGGATTGATGAAATGCAATGTAGAGGACTTTAGAGGCTTTCTGAACCTGCATCCCACACTTTTCTCTCAGCAGTAAGAGGAGCGGATCAATGAGCTGATGGAAGGCTTCTTATATATTCTGTTCAATGATTCCAGAGGTGGATATGTCTCTGGTGAATAATTTGTAACTTTGGATCCAACCTCTTTTTGAGGCTTTGCAAACTAATTTAATTTATGGGAGCTGTCCCCTGGGCAGCAACTTACACATCAAAAAATAAAAAATTATAGCCTCAAACACAAAGTAAAAAAACTGATTACACTAACCAAATCTTGTAGACATTCTGGTTAAATATTGTCTCACTCAGAATATTTATGAGCCAATTGCAAAACAGGACTTGGAGACTATCCTTAACCAGGTAATGATTATTCCAGATATAGTTTGCAAAAGCATACTTTATGCCTCAGCGATCCAATCATTATCCATTTTCAAATAAAGATATAAATTCAAGTTTAGATGGACCAAGTGGTTACAATATGTTACACAATACACCTTGACTTTCTGTCAGAAGTTTTAAAAGTTGGAAAATAGTTTTCCAAAATTTGCTAACTGGGGAATCTCATTCTCAGTAACATAAAATTAACTACTTATACATCTATATATTGACAAATCTAACAAAATTATGTATAATCCAGAAGACAATAGTTTTCCAAATTTGTCAACTATCAAATCTAAATTTCAGTATAAACATAAAATTCGCTGCTTATATATCTATATATTGAAATCCAGGAAGAAAATTCACTGCTTATATATCTATATATTGACAAATCCAGAAAATTATGTATGTTTGAAAGGAAAATTTGGTGAATAGTTTTCAAAGTTCGCTACCTGGCAAATCTATTTCTAGGTTAAAATGTAAAATTTACTACTATTACATGTATATTATATTATTGACAAATCTAACGATATTATCTACGGTTTGGGATTTTTTTAAAATTGCTTATTGGTGAATCTCATTTTAGGAAATTTTGTGAAAAAATACTCTTAAATTTTCGCACTCCAAGCCTAAATTTGACGGACATGCTTTTTAACAGGAATAGATTAATATAACTATACGCGTAAATGTTAAAACAGTACTTGTCACGAATTCTTTATATAATTGACAGAAAAAACCTGAGATGCAGTAATAACAAAAAAATTAGCCTGAATTGATTAGGAGTTAACTATTTCTCTGCTACTGAAATTAACTCACCCGTTCAATCGGCTCAGCGGTTGATCGGAGCTGAGAGAAATCTTTATTATTTTCTAGAGCAAATATCTTCTTCACTTCGCGCAGTTGTGTTTTCGAATCTTTTCTTCTCCTACCGCTGTAGAGCTTTTGTTGCAGAAATATTTCTTGCTGAATTTTGGTAAAGAAAATTACATATAATTGAATTCCTGCATTTGACTAATAAAATTTGAAAGCGAGAGTAAAAAAGAAAAAGAAAATCGAAGCATACCTACCTTGGAATTCAAAGACGATTGATTAAAATTGCAGAAAATGCCGCGGGAAATCGAAGTCATTTTGCACAAATGTAACGTATTTTGCTGAGGATAAATTGAAACTGTAACTAATAAATAGCAAAAGAAGAAGAATCTAATTTCAGAGTTTTAATATTATACTCCAATTGACATTCTTGGTATCTTTGTTTAAATATTAGAAATATATTTTTGCACTCCACCTGAACGTTGGGATATCTTTGTCAGATTTGTTGAAATCATAATTTACCAGTTATCCCAAATATTTCCGTATCAACAAAAAGGAAATTAGTTTGAGAAATACAAAGGCGGTTTTGTTATTTTCTTGCGTGTATGGAAAGAAAGAGACATTGTCTCTTTTTCCTTGGGGCTTCTTTCTTTTCCGCAGGTCGGTTCTTGTTCCCAAATATCCTCTCATGGATCTGGGAGAAAATAACTCTTGCAACATACAAATAAAACAAGTGTCACGTAGTGACAGGTAAGAGTTACATAGTGATGAGAAATTATTTGTTGTTGATTTAGAGGGAGGTAAATAATGTGTTATCTAGTTGATAGACAAGTTGATATGACATAATGATTTAGAAGTAAGCTATTAATAGTTTGATATCAATAGAGTATTGCAAGCGTAATTTATTCAAATGTTATTCAATAACTCCACTCTTTATTTGTACTAAGTGCAACTATGACTAATATAGTTGAAATTGAATATGTTCAATTCGAAATAACTCTTTTAAGTATATAGAGTAAAATAATTTTTAAATAATTTTAAAGTAAATAAGATAAATCTTAAATAAATGAAAATTCAAGAATGAAATCTCTTGAAATAATATTAATCTTTTATTTACTTAGACTTTATTTGAAGAGTTATTTTTATTTAATTTTAGTTCTTATCTTAACTCTAATCCTTGATATATTTTAATTCTAACCATAACCCTAACTCTAACCATAATTAAAACCTTAACTCTAATCATAACCAAAATTGTAACTTTGATTGTAAACCTAACCATAAATTTAGTTATAATCGTAATTCAAATTGTAACTCTAACCATAATTCTATTGTAAGTATAACCATAACCCTAGTTCTAACCCTTATCCTAACCCTAATTGTAAGCCTAACCCTAGTTCTAACCCTAATCCTAACCCTACTTGTAAGCCTAACCCTAAGCCTAATCTTAATCATAATTATAACCCTAAAAATAATGCTTACACTAACCCTAACTCAAGTTAAATCTAACTCTAATTTTTTCCCTAACATTGAGACAACTTTTGAAGTGTGATTAAGGAGGGCATTGTTTACATTTTTCTAACTATAAATGTAACCCTTATTCTAACCATGATTTGGAATTTAATTCAAACTCTATCCCTTATTCTAATTCTACCTTAACCCTATTTCTAACCACCCTAACTCTATTTCTAACCGTAATTCTAAACCCAACCCTAGTTCTAACTCTAAGTCTAACTCTAACTCCAACCCTAACTCTACCCCTAAGCATAATTATGAACAATATGATATAACTAAATAATAATATAATAAAATAATAATATAAATAAATAATAAATATAAATAATATGAGATGAACAAAGATGGTGTGCGTTTTTGGAAGGCATGGGTGAGCTAGGGCTTCTTGTCCCTAGCTTATGCATTTTTTTTGCCAGCGTGGGTGGGGTCTATGTGCATGGGGTGGGTTTTTTTAGGTTTTAAGGGGTTGCAGTCTTGGGAGATTGTGTTTCTTCCTTTCTAAAGGACTGTTTAACTTGTTTCTTCTAGTCCATTTCTCTCTTGCTATCAATCTAAAGGTTGTTTTGTGTTTCACGTGGGGAGGGGTTTGGTGATTTTAAGTAGGGTACCCTGGTGTGGCCGGTTTGTTTTGGTAAAGTGGGGTTTCTTTTCATTTCATTATTATTTCTCTTTGCCTTTCCTTTGTTTGTTTTTCCTTAGTGTCTGTTGTGGTCAAGGTTGTGCTTGGCTAGAGTTTTGATCTGGTCTTAAATGGTGTTGCATGCATCTTTGAATAAGCCAAGTTGAGCTTCCCTTCCATCCAATGCAGATCCAAGTGAGCCTACCTCAACTTTTCAGGGTGCAGACTCATCAAGAAAAAATGCCTTCAGATTGCATAAGAGGAATGAGTGTTTGGAGAAATCCCAAGAATGGCCGGTTTTAGTTATCCAACCATAATATGTGGCCGAAAATGTGGATTACTAATGCAACCACGTGTTGATATGTAAATTCATGGGGATGAGGGTTTCACTGCCTTTTCTTGATTTTTGGGTTCACAAAACTTGGAACCTTGAGGGGGATTTCAATATTATGTTGGCAACTAATAATTTTGTTATGGTGGATTTTTCTTGTGTGGCTGATAGGAACATAGCCTTTGAAGGCGAGCCTTATCTTTACAATTAGGTGGGTCTCTTTATAAAACCATGGCATAATGGTTTTAACTTGGCAGAGGAGCTCCCCTCTATGGTCCCAGTTTGGTTTCATCTAACTCGGATGCCTCTTGAATGCTAGAGAAGTGACGTTTTGTAGATGATAGCTCTCTTGCTTGGAAAACCTATAGGGCCTTCTCAACAAACATTGAATAAGAGGATCCTTTCCTTTTCTCAAGCATGTGTTGAAATTGATTTGAATAATCCATTGCCAAATTTTATTACAATGAGTATTGGATCATATTCTTAGACTTGGTAGTTAGACTATGAGGCATTGCCTTTCAAGTGTCGACTATGCCATGAACATGGTCACCTCCAATGGAATTTTCCTCGAGCTACTCATATTTCTAGTGTGAGTAATGCTCCTTCGCATCTTGCCTAGAATACAAACAAGGGTAAGGCTCCTATATAGGGGATGGGGGAGGAGCTTTATCCCAGTAAAGAATCGTAATAGAGGTAGGAGCCAGAAGAGAACCCTTAAGGATAGACAGGAAGAGGAGACATTTAACAGGTTTGAGGCTTTGGAGGACTTGGTTCAGGAAGAAGTTCCCCTGGACTTGCAAGTGACAGATGGTTCCTTGGTGGAGACAATCATTGGAAGCATACCAACTAGCACTTCTAGCTCTATTCGATTCGGGGAGCGTGAGACTCAGATGGATATTGATCTTCTTCCCTCTAATGTTGCTTTGGGGGAGCTTAATCCGATGTACGAGGATAAAGGTTATTTTGTTGTTATCAGCACTAGCCTTGCTAGTGAGAAGTGTGTTCCTGATCCACGTAAAATTAAGCCTTCTTCTACTTTGGGTGTGCAGCAAAGGCCCCCCAAAAAAGGGGCCTCTGAGAAGGCTCTTAAGGTAGGAAGAAAGAAATACCAAGAGAAGGTTAAGATAATTTGTGAGATGTTGATGGAGTCTGGATCAGTGAGGACTATTGATTCCCACTTCTCCCAACCTCAATGATGATTGTGCTCTCATGGAATGTAAGGGGTATGAATAGCATCCCTAGACAAAAGGCTATTCAAGATTTGATTTGTGCTCATTCTTCAGATGTGGTATTCCTTTAGGAAACTAAATTATCTATTGAAAATTGTGTGTTGAGTGTGGCTTCAAAGATTTGGAGTGGAGATTAGTGCCAGTGTGTGGGAGCCCAAGGCAGCTCTAGTGGGGTGGCCTGTTTATGGGATCCACGTAGAGTGACTCCATTACATGGTGACTCTCATGTAGGTACTCTATTTATTTTATTTCTTCTTATTGGGATTCGAGTGAATGGATTTTGTTCTCCAATATTTATGCTCCTACTGATTTACTGGGAAAAGCACAGTTGTGGGCTCATGTTAGGTATGTGTGTTCTTTAGATTCTCTTCTTCCTTGGACTCTGGTGGGAGATTTCAACATTGTCTCCTTGATAGAAGAGAAGAGAGGGGGTAATGCTTGCTGGATCATTCTTCGGATCTCCTAAGGGACAATGTTGCTCTCCTAAACTTGGTTGATATCAAACCCACCAAGGTATATTTACCTGAAATAATAAGAGAAGTGGGGATGTTGCTATTTTTGAATGGTTGGTTAGATTCTTAGTGTCTAGCTTCTAGGTTAGTGACAAATGGACAACCTGCTTTGAGATTTTGGATTGGCGAGGATCTGATCACTGGCCGATCAAACTCTCAGCGGTCTTCTCTCGATATTCTAAAAATCAGTCTTTCAAATTTCATCTCATGTGGCTTAGAGATGTGACTCTCCATGATTTGGTTCCTAACTGGTGGTGTTTTGGAAAATTAGCTTACAGGACTACAATGCACTTTTTCTCCAAGAGGCTCCAATATGTGAAATATATGTTGAAGCACTGGAATAAGCATCATTTTGATAATGTCTTTCAAGAAAAAAAAGGGATGCTCAGGCTCAATTGGATTCCATTACTAGACAAATCCATGATCAGGGTCTCATTGAGAATAATAGTAGGTTGGAAGTTGCTACGGTGAAAGAGGTGGAAGAATGGGAATTAAGGAAGGAATTTTTTTGGAAGCAAAAGTCTCGAATTGATTGGTTGTAGGAGGGTGATAGGAACACTTCATTTTTACATAATTTTGTGAAGGATAGGAGGCAGGGCAATATTATCTCTTTCCTTTTGTCTTCAGAAGGGATTATTCTTTCTTCCTCGGTTGGGATTTCAAAAGAGTCTATTCGTATCTTTTCTTCTTTGTTTTCTGAGGATTCTCCTCCTATGGATGAAGATGAAGTTTTGATTGTGGCCAGTTTACCGTCACCGGTTACCAAAGAAATGAATAATGCTTTGCTCAAACTGATATCCCTATAGGAATTGGAGGATATCATGTTTTAGATGAAAAAAGGTAAGGCTCCTAGACTTGATGGGTTTCCGATAGAAATTTTTCAAGAATTCTGGGAGGTTATCAAGGTGGACCTTCTGGACGTTGTCCAAGAGTTGCAAAAGAATAAGCAGATGTTGAAAGCTATGAATGCAACTATTTTGGATCTTATCCCAAAAAGGGAGGCTGTGAACTCCTTGGATTTTTTTAGGCCAATTTCCCTTTGTAATGTAGTATACAAGATAATTACTAAGTTGATTGTGGAGCATCTAAAGCCATGGTTAAGCAGGTTGATTTCAAAAGAGCAGGGAGGGTTTGTTGCTAGTAGCTAGATTTTGGACGGACTGATAATTGTGATTGAAACCATTCACTCTATGGCCTCTTTTAGAGACAAGGCCATGTTCATCAAATTGGATATGGCCAAAGCTTATGATCACATTAAATGGACCTTCCTTTTCAAGATTCTAAGGGCTTTTGGTTTTGGCAGTGATTGGATTGAGTGGGTCAGGAGATGTGTTACCTTTGCTTCTTTCTTTGTGTTGGTCAATGGTGAGCCCTCTAAGCTTTTTGGAGCTTCATGAGGTCTCAGACAAGGTGATCCTTTATCCCCTTACCTTTTCATCTTAATGGTTGAGGGTTTAGGAAGATTTATTAGATCTTGTGTGGAGATTGGTCTCATCCAGGGTTGGAATTGGGGAAATAGTATTCCCCCTCAATCCCATCTTTAGTTTGTGGACGATACTACCTTAATGGGTATGGATAGAATTGATGAAGCTACCGCCTTGCAAAAATTCCTGGATTATTATTTGGCTGCTTTGAGATAAAGTATTAATGAGAGAAAGTCTTTCATTTACTTCTTTAATACTCCAAAGCTCATTCAAAGGAGAATTGTTGGAATCCTTAGATTTCAGACTGGATCGCTTCCTTTTGTTTACCTTGGCATTCCTCTTGTTGTCCATTCACTTCCTAGGCTTCTTTGGCAGGATGTTATTGACAAGTTCCGCAAAAATATTAGCCACTGGACTTGTAGGTGGCTCTCATCTGCAGGAAGATTGACTCTTTTGAAGGTAGTGGTTCAAGATCTCCCTCTGTACAAGTGCTTTGTTTTATCTGCTCCCTCTTTCTTTATCAAAGACTTTGAGAGTCTTTCTCAGTAGTTTCTCTGGTTTGGTAACCTCCTTTATAGGAAGTGGAGCTTGGTTAAGTGGAATGCCTCTTGAAGGCTGAGGTAGCAAAGGGGCTCAATTTGCATAGAGTTGTTTTGAATGGGCAAGCTTTGGTTGTTAAGCTATACTGGAGATGGTGTACTCAATAACACCAGTTATGGGCTAAAATTCTTCTAAATATCTTGGGGATGTGGAGAGTCTCAATGTGATTTGTTTCACCCTTGAGGGAAAGGGTTCTATGATTTGGGGTACTCTTAAAAAAGGGGATAAGCTGGTTAAATAAGGGTTGTTTTAGTTATGCAACAATGGATTGGATGCTCTTTTTTTGGTTTGTTTCTTGGGATGGAAACCCTCTTATTATGTCGACTTATCCTCATCTATAGGCTTTATTTAATCATTTCCTTAATGTCGGTTGGATTTAGGCGATTGATTTCAAATCACCTTTGGATACTGTTTAGGCTAATGTGTTTAGGTGGAAGGACCCGTAGGAGTGGCCTACTGGGGGATTGGAGGAGGATCGTCAGGAGCTAGCCACTATTCTGGCTAGTTAGGTTTGTAACTCTCTTTTGGGGAGAGATTTTCTACCTTGGGGATATGGTCAACTCGAAAGATAAATTCTTTGTTGCCTCTAGGTACCAAGTGTTGGACAGATAGGCTTTTGGGGGTTCAGAGGTTCCATAGTGGAAATAGGTCTGGAATAAATTTTCATGGCCTAAGTGTAATTTCTTTTCTTGGTTTATGGTTCAAAAAAGATGTTTCACTTGGGAGAATCTTAGAAAGTGTGGATTCTTGGGTCCTTCTATGTGTGTCATGTGCAATTGTCAAGAAGAGTGTTCCTCACACCTCTTCTTTCAATGCCCCTTTGCTAGAATGATTTGGCATTACTAGTAGAGAGCTTGGAGTAAGCTATGCAGTTATGTTGGTTCTTTGGAGGACTTTTGGAAGTTGCTGGGGATTCCTCCAGTGAGGACTTCTTTTCTTCATATAGCTTTGAGTATTGTTCCTATCTTGATTATTTGGCATATTTCGTTGGAATGCATTTGTGGGATTTTTTTGGATAAGAAGCTTTTGGTTAGTTAGCTTTGGATGAGAATGTTGGGGGTTATTTAGGAGACCCTTATGACTAAGTGTGACTTATTAGTCCTGATGGATCCTGGGGACTTGAGCGTGGTTAGGTCTTTGGGTCTTCCAGTTGGCGGCAGGAGTGGTCCTCGGCTTGGGCAACAAAGGTGTGGAAAGGCGAAGATCCAACGTAGTGGTCATTAGTGCCCCCCTCCTATTGGGGTGTTGAAAATTAACATTGATAGGTCGTCTAGAGGAAATTCTTGACATGCTAAGGTGGGTGGTATTGATAAAGATAGCTCATGAGTGGTGGTTTTCTTCTTTTTAATATATAAAGGCAAGCAAACTAATAATTTTATGGAGGCCTTAGCTATTCTTATGGCATTGGAATGGGCTTGTACCCTTGGTTGGAGGAGTCTTGTTTGTGAGTCAGATTCTCAGGTTGTGATTGATATACTAAATAAACAACATTTTAATCATGCGAATTGGCAGCTAGCGGTTGTGGCTAAGCAAATTATTGCTCTGAGTGGGATGTTGGATTCTATCACCTTCTATCATATTCCTTGGGAATTGAACAAGGTGGCGGATGGCTTGGCTAGATGAGCTTTAGAGAGGATAGGCACTTGAGTTGTGGATGACTGGGGAGGCCTCCTCAAGGATCTCTCACAAGTTCTAGAAGATTTTGTTATGGAGGATATGAGATGTTTTTTGGGAGTTTCTTGACTTCTCTGTTCTACTTTTCAACCCCAGCTGGGTCTGTTATACTGTTTGATTTGTTTGATCTTTTGGCTCAATATGGTTTTTACCCCTTTTATTAAAAATAAATATAAATATAAATTATATAGTATATAATATAATATATTTAGTAAGGATCAATGATGTAATATTTTGGATTGATTACATCTCCAACAACAATTTAATTATGTGCCATTAGTATGTATAATTATATATTATTCTTGATCGTTGTCTAAATATTAATTATATAATTATTAAATATTAATTAAATGCTCATGTAATTTATTATTTATATATAATATATAATATATTATTTTATTTATATATTATATATAAATATTATACAAATATATAAATAATATAATATAAAAAGAGGTAACTTAAATTACCCAGCCATTGGGCCCCATAGGATAGGCGTCGCCATATTGTGTGTAGTCCCATTTCGTCATTTCACAATGCTAATGTGTGTGTGAAATGAACTAAATTTAGGCATGAGAGGCATCGACTGAATGATGGATATTATTATGTTCGACAACAAAGAAGCGCTCATTGTGGCAACCTTTTCATCGAGGGGTCTGGGCAGGGCGCACTACCGGTCCAAAGATCCTAAAGTCAGGCATGATAGGCCCCATAGTTAATATCTTTCCAACATGTCCTTCAAATCTTAGCCTCACAAATCTCCCTGACGACTAGAGGTTGGTTAACTTCAATGTAATTTTTGGGAACTCCATGTCCTGTCCTCATGTGAGCAGGCTCACAACTTTGCTCATTAAATTTGTGCTCATGACTATGACACATGTTATCAATAAGAAAGTCCTATCGATCCTTGACAACGCAACCAACACTACAACCAATGTTTTTGCTATAGGGGCGAGACATGTAAATCTTTAAAAAGCAACGAACTTAGGACTCGTTTATGACCTCATTCTAGCTGACTACATTCCTTACCTTTGTGGCTTGAACTACATAACTAGCTAGATTCTGGTCATCATGGATACAAATGTGACTTTCCCTACTGAATATGAAAGTACTCGTTCCAGAAATTTAAATTACATGTCTTTCTTTACACTTTTCTTCATAACAACGTCGTCAATCTCAACTACTTTCAAACGAATAGTAACTAACATTGGGGCAACGACTTGACATATGTGGCCAACATTGAGGCACCCCCTAGAGTGGAGGTTACTGTGAGCCCACCAATTTTATCCTTCACTAAAGTAATGGAGAAGCAGAGTTAAAAAATAATATTCACAGTACCCACTCTAGCAGCGCATTCATTTGCTTAAGGTTCTCTTACATAGGCTTCCAATGCCACATCTACTCATTTTGTAAATAAATAAATAAATGTACTTAAGTTGTTGCTTATAGGGTGAGCTGAGGCAATGTACCCTTCCTCCCAATGGTGCCCTACAATTCTTAGGCAAGAGGGATTAGAATGATCAAATAAACATAGGAATTTTTTGCCTTTGTTCTACTTAGCACCTAAACTTCTTTGTTGAGGCGTTGTTGTCATATATCTCTTCCTCCTATATGAAATAAGGAGACCATAATCTTTTATTAGGGCACACTCCTTTTCGATAGAAACACGCCAGTCAGGTGCATTAGTGATGAAGCCATTTTCATGCTTTCAACGAGCTCTTGCGCTACCCCTCCACATTGCACAAAATCTTGCTTTCCCACTTTCCATCGGGACCCACAAACTCATATCCACAAACAAGTGCTAGCTTGACATGTGGCATGATCTCACACAGTCACAAGAGCTTCTCTCTCTTGTTTGTGAATAATATTTTAGTTGAATTGACTTTGTGTTTCTTCTACATTGTATTTGTGATACATGGTTGTGTTTACTCTAGATTAGATTTTTTTATGCTTATACATGGGTTCATCCCATGGAAAAGACTCAAATACATGAGTTTTGTTTCAACAACCATAACAACCATAATGAACTATTGACTAGTAAATAGTTTGATATGAACAACACAAATGGCTTAGATTGCCTTGTGGGAGAGTAACTATTAATTGTAGGTTTAGATCGACTCCACTGCAACTAAACCTGATGCAAAAACAAGAACATTGAAACCTACCCTCATTGTTACAAATAAATAGTTTAATTTTCATAGACTTTGCTACATTCACAATATTTGTCATCCATTCACAACAATGGCCTCCCAACAAAACAAATTAGAAGGAGATGGAGTTTGTATGGGTGAAAAATAAAACCTTTAATTGGTAAAGAAATTGTAAGCATTTGTATGGTTGATTTGGAGGCAAATTTAAACGAGATTTTATGTTTAAGTTCACATATATGCCAGATTTTGAATTTGACAGATGAAAATCAGCGAACCCTATGACATAGATCATTGTTTAAATAAGTAGAGAGTACTGGTACTAGAAAAATTGTGATGATGAAATGAACACAAAGAGGTCATGGCAACTATACATGCTTTGCACCAATTTTTGTCACTTTGGAGGCCCATGTGAACCATTATTTAAACAAGTAAATAGATTTCTTGTAGTAGCATAGTTTCCAAGTTTGAAATTATGATTTCTTCAAAAGGTCAACGATATGTGGAAATTGGGAATCTTTATAAGGTTTGGAATAATATGTTTTGAATTCTATATATATAACATATAATAGTGTAAAGGAAAATAAACTTTTCTTATCTGGTTAACCTAGGCTAATAAAAGTAAAGGTAATCAATTAAGCAGAAATTGGCCTAGATTAATTAATGATAGCAGGGAATGATAAATCTAATAATTATTCTTGTTATCTTGAAAAAGTAAATGTGAAGAAGAGTGATATAACTTAGCTTTATAACCAAAGACTAGGTGTTGTTCAATGAAGTTTCTAAACCTTGATTGCATCTAGGCTAAAAGTGCAATCTCTATTTCAATTAAGTGCCTTGGATCTTGTGTTGAATCTATTGTGTTTTATTTGAATATTTTTTTGTTTGCTTTAATTTTGAGTTTTGTTTTACATATAACATTGCATCTAAAATATATAAAATGTGGTGAAATACAAGGAAATATGTGTTCTTTGTTTACTGGCCTTACTATGTTGTTTTAAATTCTCTTTCTTTGTTTTTTCTTGTCAATCATGGCCATCAAAATTTTGTATATGTTGGCATTGCTCTTACAAGAAAATTTGGCAACAAATTAGTTATTTTTTGCTCCATACAATTTATATTTCCTAGTTTTTTTTTTTTTGATGCTTAGATCCACTTACATTCGTTTCACAAAGATGCAAACTCAAGGCAGGTGCATAATAAAGAAACTAGTGATCTATATGTGGTTTGTTAACTTGGAAATCAAAACTGACTTTTGTCACATGTAGTTAAGACCACACTTATCATGGCATGTATCATTACTACTAATGTTAGAATATGATGATTCCAATTAGACTTTAATCTAGATAGTTCCTACTTTAGTACTAGTAAAGAACAAGCAAATCAATCTTGCATCCTATTAATATTAGCAGGAGACAAAAAGATCAATAGTACTCAAAACTGCTTTAGATAGGTATTAGAGTTCAAAGATCTTAGGCTATGAAAAGTAACCAACCACAAAGGACTACAAAAAATAAAAGTCACAAAATAACTAAGCTTGATGGAGTTAAACCACAATGAGAGGGTAACCCACTCTCCACCTTCACATATCCAAGGTATAAAGTTATTGGAGGTTTACCCCAAATTGACAAGATTCCACTTCCAAGAGAGGTGTCTTTTGATTCACCTCCCACTCTTTATACTCTGCTAGAACATGGGAGTTGAGTTTGTCCCCTAGGGTGATGAAATACTTGGGTAGGCCTCTTAAAAGGAATGATCCAAGTGTTTTTGGTCATCCAAGATCGCATGAAGTGCAAGGGGAGAGCATACACACATTGGGTTCTTTGGGATAATAATAAAAATAAAATAAAAGAGTAAGTGATGTTTTTAATCCTCAAGATCACACAAAGGTGCAAGAGGAGAGCATACACACCACTCACTTAGAGACACATCAAAAAATGTTCATTAACCTTAATAAAATAAATGTGCCTAGATTAGTGGAAAAAAAGAAATCCTTCGATAAGCGAATTTATAAAAAATATGTTAGTAGTTTGATAATTTTTTCCTTTGACAAGTGGTTTCAATCTACATAGCAAGGGGTTAAATGAAAAAATGATCAAAGAAAATGATTGTTAGCACTAAGATAACCATCAAATTTTGGGATCACCCACTAATAAGGGTTTGAGGGCGAAGCCCTTGAAGGATTTTTTTTTATAAGCTAAAAGATGGAACTTGGAAAAATTATGAAGGAAATTGAAACAAAAGAGCAGCTTTGTGAAACATAGGCATTGCAAGACCAAGCAAAGGCATCTTTTGAAATAATTGTTGAAATACAAAAAAAGAAAAGAAAATTATACCTATGCAAAGGTGTGACTTTGTCAAGCACAAGTGCAAAAAGTCAGAATAGAGGCATGGAAATTTAGAACGTAGGCACAAAAAGTCTAGATGAAGGCGTAGAAAGTTAGAATAGAGGCATAGAAAATTGAAATAGAGGCATTGAAAGACAGAATAGAGGCACCTATGAATAGAACAAAAGTACACTTTTGCAAAAACCCTATATCTGAAGGAAAAACTAATGACTAATCCTATTTTTTACAATATAGAATGTTAGGAAAATTTAAAACATAAACAAAAGATGGATTAGCAGAATCTATAAGACGAATATTAGGAAAATGCATAAATCAATAAAAAATAGCCAAGAGTTAGCACTAAAAATTCAAATAGAATGTAGGAATATTTTCTCAAAACAGAAGCATCAAAAGTCAAAATTTATAGGTACGATTTCCCAAAATAGAAGTGTTGAAAGTCAAAACACAAGCATCATGAGTCACTATAGAAGCATGACAAGATATAACAAAGGAATCAAAAGTCACAATGGAAGCATGGTTTTGTTGAACAAAACTGCCGAATCATAGAGCCAAGCATTGAATCAGAACCTGCAACTAAGAAATCAACAAAAATCACAAAAAGAGTTTAAAATAGGGATGTGAGTCCCACCGAGTGTGTTAAAATGAAGACAAGAAAATATTTGAGGTAAATACCATAGAAGATAATGCAATGCACACACAATACCTTCACCTAAAACCCTTCTTTCTCCTCAGATAGAGCTGAAGTAGAATGCACCCTAGCTCCACTTGATTTTCTCTTTTGATGTGTTGATGGAGGAATGTGGTTGCTTATCAAACCAACAACATGATATAAGGATTTATATTATGATAGATCAAATGGATGGCATAAGGCTAAGATAATGAAAGATTAGATAGAAAATGAGAGAAGCAAATAGAAAATTCAATAGCATAAGGCTAGGATGAGAAGAGATTGCTAAATGGGTGAGAGGCCTCTCATTTATAGATTTTCCACAAGAGAAATCAAGGGACAAGATGGATTGATTAATGGATAGTTAGGATTGAATAAGGATTAGGGTTGGGATCAAAGTTGTAGTCATGTGACAAGTGTCACATGAGGGATAAGTTCTAGGTATAGGATTAGGATTAGGGTGACATATTTATGTGAATGGTTAGGATTAAGAGGTGTGATATGAAATGAATGGATGAGATGAAAAGTTATTTTAACTTTTGGGGAGGTGTCTAGATTCAATGAATCTAAACAATGTCTTAGTCATGTGACTCTCAATATCTAATTAAATAAATTAATTATTGGAGAAGGGTGATGTGGAAGGATAAGTTAATTAAATAAATAACAAATATTTATTTAATTAAGGTGGGGGAGATAAAGGTAATGGATAAATTAATTAATTAAATTAGGTGTGGTTGGGTAATGTTATATTTAAGGTGTCTACAAGTGAAAACAATAATTTTTTATTGATCCCAAGGCTAGTATTTTTACAATATCAGAGGTAACATAAAAATGTTACAAGGAAACTCTAATTCTATCTTTGGGTAAGTGCACCAAGA
>VDFB02091214.1:0-19540 GCA_007258455.2 Sequoia sempervirens | reverse complement strand
GATTGTCGAGTATTGATATTAGACTGCCACAGACATGGTTTCCCTATTAGATGGGGAGATGTGCTTGTCAAGATGAGGTGAGACAAGACTGTGTTCGCCTAGGGGATGTTCCTTCTTGGGATGTTATATAATCAGTTACATGATGTTGCTTATAGGGAGGCATCAAGTATCAGTTGTGGGACTACACTACTGATGATTTGGGCACGGGAGCATATTCTCGTATTTCGGACACTAGTGCAGAGATAGTTAGTTGATGGGATTCCCTATGTCTACTTATATGGGGGTGTCGTGACATAGACTCGAGTTGGAGATATAGGGTTCTGGTGCCATGCGATTGATAATTTGATGGGATTTGTGTAGAGGCCATACAAAGACTATGGAAAGTGGATAGAAGAGGAGGATCACCTTTCATTTTGTAGGTAGTTTAGATATCTGATTGGATAGAAAGTGTAGTCCTAGCTAATTATAGAGATGTACCTACCCCATTGGGTACTAAGATAGTTTGGAAAGCACTAGGGTGTACCTAGTAGGCATGATGGACATGTCTTCGGATCATCACCTGAGACTAAGTGGACCAATGCTTACCGGGTTCCCATTGAATAGTAGCAGAGCAGATGGCCCTTGCAGCACAAATCGCTGCATTTGAAACCAGAGTCTGCAGATGCACTCAACCTTACATTATGATACATGGTGGCTCCATTACCATGTGGCCACCTACTGAAAAAACCAAATTAGCTGGCACCCAGTGGGACGCGGGATGTGGGCAGTGATACCAATCGGCCCCATTAAGGAGTGGCGATGATAGCAGGACGGATGTGAAAAATGGGATTTGATGGTGCCGAAGCGCGACGACGGAGGGACGAATGATGACGAAGCAGCGATTTATGGCGATGATGATGATTTGGCAGGATGCCAACCAACGGATGAGGATGCAAATAGATGATCACTCCAACCAATCCGCCATGATGACATATGACATATATGATTTAGGGCCTATTAGGGAGGAGGCTAGTTGGGTCAAGAAGAGGACCCATAGGAGGAGAGCCATCGTGGAGGAGGTCAATGAGGGGAGAGAAAATGGCGAATCTTGTCCAGAGGTGAGGCAATACTCATCCTGCAGATGAGGAGAGATGTGGGCCGGGATGCCTACGGGGAGGAGGATGGGGGGGGAGATGAGGAGATTGATATTGGTGGAGAGGAGGACATAGATGATGAGGAGAGGTAGATTAGAGAGCAGATGGTGGAGGGCAAGGAGGATATAGCCAAGAGACCAACATTTCCACAAGATGCTATAATTGACCAATGACTGACTGATATTTAGAGTAGGTTGGACGAGGTATTTTCTCAGATCAAGACCTTGGAGTCAGACCTAGAGGTCACCAGGGTGGAGAGGGACCAGGCAGTCATCAGGTAGCAAGAGGCACAAAGTTGGTGTTCTGAGTTCACAAAGTTCTGCACTGGGCCAGTTGGGGAGGTGGTGAGAGAGCTAGCTAAGATGAGTGATAGTCGGGCATGGTACAAGATGCTTTATGAGTGAGTAGTGCCAACAAAGCATCAAGATCCTAGTTTGACTCAGTCTGAGAGTGGGATATGTAGTGGTAGCAATAGGAGCCACAACAATAGGAATCAGAGCAACATGAGCCCTTCTACTTCATCGAAACAGTCCTCAAGACACAAATCACATCACAGTCATAAGCATTTATCCATACACAAATCTAGTCATAGTGATAGATCTTCATCTTTAGGACATAGGTCTCATCATAGCTTGACATCTATCACTGTATCATCAACATCACAGACTCAGCCTCTTGGGTCCCCACATATTCCATCAATTCCTATTAGAGAGCATTAGTCACCCCATTCTTCACCTCGAGGGTATGTGGATAGTATAGTTTAGGGCACTTGTTATCTTGTCATTATGTTGAGACATTTATATATTGACCATCAATCCTACGAGCTCTATTTTTGGGATTCCTCAAGACTCTATCCTATGACATGATTTTGAGATATATATATGTGATGCAGTTTTGGTGTGGATTATATGTTGTGTTATGTTCTGATGCCTTATGATGTTTACTATGCTCATGTGATGTTATGTATTTGATGATTCCTATGATGATTCATTTTTATGTTTATGTGATGTATGCATGTATGATGATCATTTATGATGAGATGCAATGATGATACTAAATTATGTCTAATGGTTAGTTTATGATGATGATGATAATGTTCTACATATGCATTGATGTATGATTATGTATGTATGGACTCTGTGATATGTGATGCTTCATTTTATGATCTTAAATCTATATGAATGAATGATATGGATGATGTATGAATTTTTTTTAATGTACTTATATGTTATGTTAATGAAAATGGATGAATGAAAATGGTGTACTTATGCTAAGATGCAAATGCAACTATGTGAATGAATTTATGCAAATGTGTAATGTGCTAATGCAATTTCTATATGTGAGCATGTATGCAATTTATATTTTTGGTAAGTCATAGGATATCATCAAGAGACATAGGAAGAAGAGAAATGACAAGACAGAAGGGGATGGACCATGTTAGTGTGGAGAAAGAATCCTTCAATATTCTTCCAAAGATCTAATAGGTGCTTCTTTAATAATCATTGGGTGGATTATTGTAATGGCCAAAAAACACCATTATATGACATAGATCACTTGTGTGCAATTTCGTACCATCACATAGTACTAGCAGTTGCAAACAAGGATGATCATGACTCATATGGGGAGCTCAGTTGTCCTAATCTTTTTGTAAAAACTAGCTACAAAAAAGAAAGACAAGCCATGAAATGTTGTTGCTCCTCTAAATCCTTTACAGGACATCCTCAAGGAACTAGTAGCATGACAATTTGAAAAGACCAAAAAATCATCATGATACATCATTGCTCCTCTAAATCCTATTTTCAAGACATCCTCAAGGAACTAGTGGCATGATGAAAAATCAAAGGACAAATATGACAAGATAAAAGACAGTGTTTGCCAAACTTTTTGCCAAGTGTGTTCAAATGTCAAATGTTTTTATGTCAAGATGCCAAGGTTGACGAAGTCTAGGTTTATGTGTGACAGATGCCAGGTAATGTCAAATTCAAGGACACATCCTGAATGATGTCGATTTCAAGAGGATCAATCCTCAAATGTCAATGGAATCCCTCAAAATGCCAGATGACAATGACAATGCTTAGGAAAGATGTATCCTAAAGCATAAATAAATTACACGAGTTTTTCTTCAGAAAGACATATCTAAAGAATAACCAAGAGTTGGTAGGTTGGGGATTTTATTAGCGATAGTTTCGAATCAAAGTTGACTTAGATATCGTGAATTGACCAACATTTCGCTAGTGCTTTTATCAAACACGCCAAAGTTTCATTTCGTAGCCGCCTTTAATTCTAGGATGAAAGCAATTTTGCCTGGACTCTGGAAGATATCCGGATGTGTGTGATAGTGAATCTATGAACCCTAAATGGACTTTACCCAAAGGTGGCTTCGCCAGGGATCATCAATTGGATGGCCTCTTGCCTATGCTATACAAATTCGTTATCGGGATCATAGTTCGACATGACTGCTGACTATCTATTGATCAACAAAGATTGTTTCTCATAATTTTATTTGAAAACCTAAAAAGGACGACCTAATGTCTCTGGGCTCAAAGCATTGTTTCCTTCTATTTTAGGTAGGTAAATGCATAGAGACAACGTATTTCAATGATGATAACGAATGACACAACTGACACAACTGACTTGACTCTATTTTTGGGGTTTTTGAGTATTATTTGGATGTTTTTTGTGTTTTTTCCATGTTTTGATTTTTTGAATTTTCTCCCTCGACATCTTTTGTATGAATTTTATATTTCATTTTGTGATTTTATGGATTTTTCCCAAGATATTTTCTTTAATTTTATGGATTTTTTTAGGACATTTTATGATTTTCAGGGACCATGTGCAAAAACCATTGCAGTCACATGATAAGAGGATTGCCCCCTATCAGGTTGAGGACTATCCAAGTTGAAGGGTATGGAGAAGGACATGCTCGAGATGAAATGCAGAAGATATGCCAGACCTGATGTCAACCATTGTTAGCCATGGAAAGAAATGACAAGATAGTATGACGAATGTCACGAGGGTGTTAGAAGATTAGGTATTTATTATGGACAAAGGTAGATGGAAAGACAATAGATGGTGAAGCAAATACTGACTACACATGGTGCCTATTTGCTAGGTTTTCACCATGGTACTTATCCAAAGCACCACCGAAGTGGTTTTCACTATTGGACGAATTATTTATCTTTACTATTTTTGATATTTTTGATATATTTTTTTTTAAATGTATTTTTCAGTTTTTAGCCAAGCTCTTTGATACTATGTGTAGAATTTGTGGAGATTCAAATAGTTGATAGGTTCTACCGATTGTTCCTCATCTAGAGTAGCTAATTGGTAAGCACTAGAACCAAATGTGGTAGTGATGATGTAAGGGCCCAACCAATTAGGCTCGAACTTGCCAAGCTTCTCTCGATTAGATTGATTCTTAGGATTTTACATTAAGACCAAGTTGCCAATGTCAAAATTTTGGACAATAACTCTTGTTATAACTGTGGAAAAGGAAATTTTGATATGCTTGTAAGTGATTCAAGGCATTTTGTCTTCATTCTTCTAACATTTCCAACTCATGTAGTCGAGACTATTGGTACTCTTCATCATCGATCAATCCCTTCATGGAGACTCTAAGAGAGGGGATTTCAACTTCGATGGGTAGGATGGCTTCAGCTCCAAAGACCAAGGTGAAAGGGGTGGCTCCAATAGGTGTACGGATGCTGGTGTAGTAAGCCCATATAGCAGGGTTAAGTTGTAAATGCTAGTCATGGCCAACATCATTGACGGTCTTCTTAAGAATCTTGATAATTATCTTATTAGATGCCTCATCTTGACCGATACCTTGCAGGTAATAGGGTGTTGAGAAGTGGTGTTGAATGTGGAAGCATTCACAAAGCTCATGGACATCCTGATTTTTGAAAGGACGACTATTGTCTACGATGATGAACTATGGAACACCATACTAGAAAATGATATAGTTGAGGATGAATCTAGACATCTGCTTACCAGTTATGTATGTGAGGGGAATGGCTTCTATCCATTTGGTGAAATATTCAGTGGCGGTGATAATGAATTTATGGATATTTGATGAGGTGGGATGGATTTTACCTAGAAGGTCGAGTCCCCATTATGTGAAAGGCCAAGGAGAAGTGACTAGATGAATTTCTTATGTGGGTGCATGAATTACATCACTGTGTACTTGACATTGACGACATGTTCTCACAAATTGAAGGGCATCCTTTTCCATTGTCAGATAGTAATACCCAAGTCTCATAACTTTCTTAGCTAAGGTTGGGCCACTCAAATGAGATCCACATATACCCTCATGTACATCACTTAAGGTTGTTCTTGCTTCATCAGTGTCGAAACATTGAATAATGGTATTGTCAAAGCTACGTCAGTATAAGGTATCAATGATGATGGTGCAACAAGCGACTTTGCAGATAAAGGATTTACATTGGTTATTGGAAAGGTTTGGGGGGAGTGTCTAGGACTGGAGGTAGTCATATATGTCTTGATACCAAGGTGAATTGGGACCAACAATCTCAAAAACCATTTCTAACTCAGGAATATCATACGTGGGAACCAATAGTTATTCCACTAAGAACTCGAATTGTGACACGTTGCTAGGAATATCTAATAGAGATCCAATCATAGCCATTGCATTTGCTACCTTTTTTTTTTCCCTAGGAATTTTCTCAAAAGTGAGCATGTGGAAATATGACTGAAATCTATCAACCATGCATTTTTAGGGCATCAAATTTTCATCCTTGGTGTCGTACTCATCATTGACTTGTTTGATGACCAACTAAGAATTTCCAAAGACTAGAAGCATTTTGATTTTCCATTTGATAGCCATTCAGAGTCCTGTGATGAGCACTTCATATTCTGCAATGTTATTAGTACACGGGAAAGCAATACGGAATGACTTAGGAATGGATTCTCCTTGAGGTGTGATGAACAATATACCTGCTCCTAAGCCATGACCTGTATGAGACCCACAAAAATAGAGTTTCCAAGGTGATTTAAGATCCACATGAAAGATAGATTCATCAGGGAAGTCGACTACCAAAGTATGATCACCTTGTACAAGGGCATCTGCAAGTTGATCGACTATTACCTATCCTTTTATAGCTTTATGTTCCACGTACTATATGTAATACTTGGTATCATAACCCATTTTACCAATAGACCTGCCAATGCTGGCTGACTAAGAAGATACTTCAAGGGAGCCAATCTTTCCTACTAGTTGTGTCTTGTGGTTTAGCATGTAATGTCTTAACTTATGAGTGGCAAAGGCAACTACAAGACAGGCACATTCTGTGGGTGTGTATTTGAGCTCATATCTAACCAAGATGCAACTGATGTAGTATATAGCTTTTACTTTTTCATTATGGTCATTTTGTGCAAGCAATGCCCCCAGTTCTGAAGTGGTTGCTGAAATGTATAGGATCATAATTTTTTCCCTCAATGGGTGGCATTAAGATAGGTGGTGTCAAAAGATAGTCTTTGATTTGTTGGAAGGTCGCCTAACACTTGTCGAACCATACAAAGGGGATGCCTTTGTGCATTAGATATTTAAAAGGTTAGCATTTTTCTATTAGCTATGTGATGAAGCGTTGGATGGACTGTAGTCTACCTTGCAATGTTCTTAGCGCACTTATTGCTTTTGATGGAGGCATGTCCAAGATTGTTGTCACTTTAGTGGGGTCCACTTCAATGCCTTGGTGAGAAACTATATATCCCAGAGATTTTCCTGAAGTTACACTAAAGACACACTTCTTAGGGTTCAAATGAACCTTGTACTCTTCCAGCCTCTTAAAGATTTTATCCAACACTTTTAGGTGATCACTACATGTCAAAGACTTTCCAAGAGGTCATCCACATAGTCTTCCATCAGCGTGTGCATGAGATCATGAAATATTGTTGTCATGGCTCATTGATATGTAGCACCTGCATTCGTTAGGCCAAAAGGCATGACATTCCAATAGTAGGTTCCCCAAGGACAAGTGAATGTTGTTTTTTGCTAATCTTCTAGGGCGATATGAATATGATTGTATCTTGAGAAACCATCCATGAGGGAAAATATCTCATATCTTGTTGTAAGATCCACAATGATGTCTATGTTTGGAAGTGGAAAATCATCCTTTAGGAATTCCTTGTTAAAATCACAGAAGTCTGTATAGATGCGTATTTGACCATTTGGCTTATTGATAGGCATGAGGTTTAAAATCCAGTCGACATAGTCTATTGATCTTATGAACCCCACATTTAGTAACTTCTTAAGCTCAGCTTTGAATAACAAGGTAATCTAGGGGTGCATCTTTCGTGGCTTTTTTTTAACTAGTTTAGCATCTGGAAATAAGGGTAGATGGTGCAAAACTAATGTTGAATCCAATCCTAGCATATCGGCATAGGACCATGCGAATTTAATCTTACATTCTGAGAAGAACTTTTGAAACTTGGACTTTTCTTCTTATGTCAAAGATGCTACAAAGAGAGCCATTTTGGGATCCTCTGGTGTGGCTATATTAACTTCTACAGTGTTCTCAATGAGCATTGCCATTTTTTCTTGTGTAATGGGAAGAAAGTCTAATCCTCCATCATTAGGTGCCTCAGAGAGGTTTTCACCCTTAGATACGTCCTTTATTTTTACTTTTGTATCATCAGAAGGTGCCTTGCAATTTTCACCTAAAGACGTGTCTTTTTTTGTTTTATTTTTACTATTTTTGTGACTAAAGGATTGCATAGTCTTCCAAAAGTATGCTGGAGAATCAAGGTCTATAGTGAAACCAACTTTATGGTCCCTAATGGGTATTCCTTCATGGAGTCCCATGAATTCTTCAATAGCTTCATCAATCTAAAAAATTCCCATAGTAGGTGGGCCTTGTTGATCCCAGTCAATGAGCTAAGGGTACATAAGGGTGATACCATCATCAGTGTTGGCGAAGGGTTGGGATGATGCAGAAAGAATGCAAACTGAAGCTGAAAGGGTAAAGACAAAATTGTCCTCAAATTCCTAGGTGGAGTCTGTTGGGACTTAAAATTTCATACAAATTTTAAGTCCCCATATTCAAAAAGTTAATTTTAACACTCAAGAGTACAGTTGAAAAATCTGCTCAAGTGGCTCACTTTGAAAAATCACAAAATGAAGTTAGTACAATTTCAAGCGAAATCCCTTTGTAGACATGTTTGTCTAACATATGGGAGTATGCACGCCAATTTTCAGCTTCATATGATCAATTTTGACAAATTTTTCAAAGGCCAAGTTGAAGGGTTTTTTGAGAAAATCTGTTGTCAGTACAATGAAATATGTTAAAATGGTCAAATTTAAGGGTGAATATTAAGCAAATGGATGATGATAATGATAAATTGATTGGTGCCTTCAATTATCTACACCAAAATCTACCTCCATGCCAATTTTTAGGTCTCCAAGGCATCATTTGATATTTTTTCAAAGCCAAAACCAAATGGATTTTACACAGTTTGAAGACTGCATTTTTAGAACAGCTACAAAATGGTCAACTTTGGTTGTTGATATTTCATTAACAGAGATGGTTGGTGAAAAACCCTCTTGCACATATGTTCACCATGCTTAAATGAGCTAATATCCAAGGTTATAGCTTCTCAAGATCACATTTGATATTTTTTCAAAAAAGGAAAATAGAAGGTTTCAATTGAGTTTGACAGTGGTAATTTTTAGAAAATGCTAAGTATGCAACTTTGGAAATTTATAGTTTGTAATTCCGAAAACTTCATGCCAAAACATTTGACGAGCATGTTCTCCTATCATAACTCAACATGAATATGCATTTTCATGGTCGTCGGAGGAGTTCTGGTATGTTTTATAATTGTTTTGTGATTTCCATGGGCTAGATTTGGCGCTCTGAAAAAGTTGCAAATTTTAAAATTCTAAGGATGACCCAGTTGGTGTTTTGGCCTCAAATATTTCCAATTTCAAATTAATTGAATTATGAGGTCATTTGGTGCATTAATTTAAATTTTCATTTTTCTCACTACATGCTCCGGTAGGCTAGATTTTTGTGGCTCCAGGATGCTCCGTGTGCGCGTAGTGGAATTACTCTGTTTTCTCGGCAGCTGAAATTAAAATTTTGTGGGAGTCTTTTCGAGTCTTAAAGTCTTACCAATATAACTTACTTCATTGGTGAGAGAATGGTGGTCAGGGTAAATTTTTACCGACTATGTTAAGTCATGCTAATGAAAACATAGCGGTGAAGGATAGGAAATTGGGAAAGAATAAAAGTCATTCCGATAGCTTGGAAGTAGAAATAAATATTCGAATGATATTCTACAGAAAATGGATTTAAAATATTGATATTGTGGAGCAATAAAATAATTTATTTAATGAAGGTGAATATTTTCTTCAAGAGATAAAATATTTCCACTAAAATGTGAAATAGGCAAGGGGAGTTATAAGGTAAACAATTATTTTACCCACAAAAGCATATGGGGTAAAATTTTATAAAGAATTTGCACTTGGAGGTGGGTATTTTTCACCAACAGAATTACGAGAGTGGATAATTATTATTACATAAAAGGTGTATTTTATTGGGTGAAAAATACTAATAGAGATTTAAAGCAATAATCATAGTGTGATTATTTTTATGAAATAAAGTTGCAATCATGAATTTTTACTGAGATGTAACTCAAAGAACGAATGTTTTCACTAGGGGTGAAGCATTTCTCTAGGGAGTTATAATCATTTGAAGAGTCCGAGAGAGAGGTAATTACTTTACCTAGGGATTATTTTAATAATGGGAAGTAAATCTTTTCATGGAGGAAATTAAAAGGAAAAATTAAAGCTTTTATGGGAGATTATTTTTACTTGAGGAGTATTTTTACTGAATAAAGATGAAAAAATAAATACAAAGTAAAATACCTTCACGAGGATGAGACTATTTTTACTAAGGAAGTTACAAGAGCAAGAAATGGATAATTATTTTACCCAAAGGAATAACTTATTAAATTTGGTGAAATATTTCAACTAAGCAAGATACAAATGGGAGATTTTCCACCAAAGAAGTTATGATTAATAAAAGTATTGCGAAATGATTTTCATGGGAAATGAAGGATTAAAAGTTAAAATATTTAATTTTCCAAAGGTAATTAATTAAATATTTTTTCTGAAGAAGAAGAATATTGAAGAAATGCAACGAACAGGCGAAGAGTCACAACCCTAAAAGAAACAATGTATATATGTACAATAGAATCATGTCATTGGGGAGATTCATTAGAGTTAGGAGAAATAAGCAGTAGGTTAGATAGTTGGTAGTTTGAACAGTTTCTGAAATAAAACATCATGATATGTATTGTAAAATATTTTAAAAGTATATAATGGAGAACATATTTATTTGGTGATCCAATTATGGTGTCAATTGTTTGTCAAATTTATTGAAAACATTATCTAGTTGTCTCCAAGGTTGTCATTTCTTGATTATTTAAATTGAAATATCAAGGATATTTATTAATTTATCAAAGCACACTTGTTGCTCTTGTGTGGTTCAATTAACTGGTTCTTGCAAGACAAGATTAAATCCTTTTGATTAATCACAATAATTTGGAAAAAGGACATTTGGATCATTAAGAAGAACTTGGTAATTACACTCTTGCACGTTTACACAAGTTGTAAACAGTCACAAGTGCCAAGAAATTTGAATTATAGCCATTAAGCAAGTCACCCATTATACAAATCTTGACTCCATTAGCCCAACAGAAGTAGGCACTGGTCACACCATCCACATCTTAGAATTCTATAAAATCTTTTTTCAAAAAATTCACATTTCAAGTTTACTATTAGGAGTAGGAGTAGTCTGCAAGCTTTTATCTATTACATTTATGCCATCGTAATAGATCCATCAATTTAGTCAAGTCATACAACCTTAAGTCTTTTTATTCACATAGGTACACTTGCCTAGGTTTGGCAGCACCTAAAGAGTAGAAGGTCTAAACCATTTGGCCTTGTCTATTACCCTAAAACATACCAAGAGATTGGAAACCTCTTCAAGTATTTTACTTGCATTTTTTAGAGCTAACAGAGTCCATCCAATCGTCATCCTCATTAGATTTAGGAAAGTCAGACTCATCACAAAATAAGGGACAAGTGGATTGGAATCACAGTCATAGTGTTAGGTGGCAAGCCAAACAAGTCGGAAGGATGGTCAATAGGGTTAGATGGCTGGAAAAATGAGTCAAAATGATGGTCAATAGGGTCAGATGATGGTTTAGGCTTGTCATGATCATGAGGCCAAAAGAGTCTTACCCAGTCTATTCTTTTCAATGAGACTTTAGGGGGATCTTTAAGAAGTTCAAATTTAAACATTTGTCTAAATTTTTCATCAAAAGAAGGTTCACCTAGTTCTCAAAATTTTTTGTCAAGCTCATAATCACCCAGGGAGCTTTCAGAACCATATTCCCACTCATGTGAGTCAGTCTCAGTATGGGAATCTTCAGTTGTCTTGACACTTTCAAAAGCATTTATGCCCTCACTTGAAAGTACATGGGTATGTAGACTGTCAATCTTGAGTGGCTCAAACCCCAACCCAAGATACTTTGGTCTTCTAGATGGCATTATAGGTTCTCTTCTTCCAATCTTGTTTATACTAAGGCCACTAGCTCCATCATATCCTTTTTCCTTCATCATCTCATAGCCTTTTCCATACTGTTGTACTGGTAGCGGAGGTAGGTCTTCCATGTCTTTGTAAATCTAGGCCAATATATCTTCAATATCCTCTTTGTTCAATTCCCCCCATTTTGTGAAAATCATTGTAGGAGGAACCTTAAAAATCTCTTTGGGATGTAGTTTGAAATAGGTCCTACCATAAGCTTTTGGAGACTTGGGTATCTTAGTGATATAATAGGCAGTGTTGAACTTGTACTCACTGCAACCTTTGTCCTAGATCTTGATGTTCAGATCAACTCTCATGATGGTGGAAGGAGATGGTATGGTGGAGGTCGAAGGAGTGGATGTGGATGACTCAGAAAGTGTAGATGGATCAATGTATTTAGAAGTGGATGTTGAAGCTTTGCGGTTAATTGGCACTTGGTGTTAAAAAATACCTTTAAATTGGTGCAATATTGAAAGGGATTAGGATCTCCACGTATGGTAATTTTAGTGCCATTGAAAGGAAACTTCAAGCATTGGTGGTAAGTGGATGGTACAACCTTTAAGGCATGGATCCAAGGTCGACCAAGTAAGATGTTATAAGGTAGCTCAAGATCTAGGACCTAAGATGTGGTATCTACAATGGCTGGCCCCACCCGAATAGGAAGTGTGATAATGCCCCAAGAAGAGCGTTCCTCACCATCATAGGCCTTTATGACAATGATTTTGGTAGCATATACACAAGCATCAGAGAAGCCTAGTGCTTTGACTAGTTTTAGGGATCATATATTCAATCCTACTCCGCCATCTACTAAGACTCATCTAACCTTATGTTTATGGATGAAGACTTCGATATGCAATGTGTCGTTGTGAGATGGTTTAGGTGAAGAATAATATAGTTCCAAAAATGAAATGTGATGGGGAGTGGTCAAGTATCTAACCATGGCTTTGAAGTGGTTGACATTAATGTCAGTTGGTACGGAAGACTCCTGTAAGACCTTATCAAGTATGGCTTTGTGTGCAGGTGAGATGCATTGTAGCTCGAGTATGGAGATTTGAGCAGATGTTTTACCCAATTGGTCAATAAGATTAAATTTTCCTTTGGATTGTGACTATTTGGTAGATGGACCAGGTATCGTGATCTTCGGTTTTCTAGTAGGAGGACTAGCTATTTTGACCTTGCCTCTATGGGTGGTGACATTACACTTTGGAGTCTTCTTAGTGGTGATAGTATTGACATGTTTGTTAGTAGCTCAAAGGTGATTAATGATAGGTCCACTAGAATAATCAAAAGCAATGCGAGTTTAATTGGCTTGATTGTTATTCTTTGGTCCCGATGTAGAGGGGTTATCGAAAGCGTGATCTTGCAGTCGGTTTTTATGAATTGTATGGTCTGAGTTTGAAGAAATTTTTTTACCATCTATTTCAATGGTACAATTTTCAATAAGATCCTGTATGAGATTTATTAATCATTTACAAGAAGAATTTTTATGCACTTTTGTTCAATGGTAATTGTAGAATGCATTATCATCCCACCATGATGGCTTGAATTTCCCTGGATCATATGGTTTACGGTCCTGTACTATGATGATGTTTTTTCGGAGGAGCTTCTTGAGGAAAACTTCAATTGGCTCACCCAAGGGGGTGTATGTGTGTCTTTTCAGAATTTGTTGGGTTTAGTGTGGTTTACCTTGGGCTCGATTATTTTGGATGGAATTTGTTGTAGGTGTCGATGTGGTCAATGTTGTGTTTTACGATTGAGTTCCTCTTAGTGTAATTATAGGACTTGTCGTGTTCACTGCTTTTGCATCAACAATGCCATCATTGGTGATATGTTTGTTTTTGACCCAATATTTGTTTTTGTCATTAGGTGGGTTTGGTTTTGTGTTCTTTTTTCCATATTTGAGTTCTCCTTTGCAATCTCCTAGCAGCTCCTGAAGTTATCTATTTTTGGTTGAGCAGCTAATGAAGCTCCCAGTAGATTCTAGTTCGTAGCTTAGAGTTTGGATTCAATAGTTTCACTTTAATTTTTCATGTATTTCCATTTCTAGTTTATTGAATAGAAAATAAGCGTGCATGTCTCCTTGTGCTTTCACATTTTGATTTGGGTATTTCTAGTTTGCCTGGAAAATAGAGAAGCAACTCTGTGCTTTCGTTTTGTTTAAAAATTATGACATGGTATCAGAGCCATAGGCCCCATTTCCTCGTGAGTTAGGGAATTTGTTTTTTCTGTGTAGGATACATGGCTGGAGATGAAGGAAAGAGTTGGAAGCAACCACCATCCTTTAATGGATAGAACTAGGATGTTTGGGAAAAGAAGATGAAGACCATAATGGTCGCCAATGATTTTTGGGAGTTTGTAGTTAGTGGGTTCAATGATATTACTGACCCAACACAATTTGCAGCTCTCTCAAATAACTAGAAGGCCCAGTTGAAGGAGTTGAGGAGGAAAGATGCTAAGGCATTAAGTTTGATAGAAGCAGCCTTGAAAAAGGCCATTTTGCCTAGAATAGAAGTAGCTAACTATGCAAAAGAAGCTTGGGAAATCCTCCAGACGAACTATAAAGGGACTGACAAGGTCAGATTGGTGAAGCTCTAGATGCTTCAAAGAGAGTTTGAGACTCTTGAAATGAAGGACAATGAGTCCATCTTAGTTTTCCACACAAGACTCTCAAGTTTGATAAACCAGTTGAGAGTGAATGTCAAGATCATTGATGATTAGAGGATTGTGGAGAAAATCCTCAAGAGCTTACCCACAAAGTTTGATGCAGTGGTGATTTCCATTGAAGAGGTAAAGGATCTCACAACGTTGTTCATTGATGAGTTGATGGATTCTCTGCAAACCCACAAATAGCACCTAAATAGGTCTGTTACTTCTTCCCAAGATCAAGCTTTTAAAGCTCAGTCAAATGCAAGAGGAAGGGGGAGAAGAAACAATGATGGAAGAATCTCAAGAGGTAGAGGTCGTAGAAACTCTGGACAAGGAAATTTTGGAGGAGAAAGCTCGAGATGAGCAAGAAGCCATGAGGGAGCGAGCAGCTCTCAGACTAGCTCCCGAAGAGGCAAGAAGAACAATAGTTCCTATCAGAAGAATGACAAGAGCAATGTTGAATGCTACTACTGTTATAAGTTTGGTCATTATGCAAGTGAATGCTAGACAAAGCAGCATGATCAGTCAAAACTGAATGCAAATGTGGTTGATTTGATTGTGGTTGAAGGAAATCAGTCCACAACCTTCATCATGTCCAACATTGGTGAAGAAGGAAGCCTTGAAGTCTGGTATTTGGACAACGGTTGCAGCAACCACATGAGTGGTAATGAAAGTCTGTTTTCTTTCATTGACGAAAATGTAAAGTCTGAAATAAGAATGGGGAACAATGGAGTAGTTCTAGTTGTGGGAAGAGGATCTATTATGATCCGCAACAAGCAAGGTGAGAAGGAGATACAAAATGTGTTTCTTGCTCTTGGGTTAAAGCATAACCTCATGAGTGTTGGATAGCTAATCCAAAATGGATACAGAATGTTGATGGAGAAGGGTAAATGCATCATTTATGACAAGAATGAGAGGATGAAGGTGTTTGCAGCAATTCAAATGACAAAGAACTGAATGTTTCCATTGAATATTGACACGTGTTTCTCATCTCAGTCTATTGTTGCACCTCTCATGAATGGAAAATGTACAATAGTACATCATGTAGCACTCAAGAGCACCATTCAAGACCCCTCTAAGCTATGGCATCTCAGGTATTGAAATTTAGGCTATGTTGGTTTAAGTCTTTTGTCCAAGAACAATATGATTGATGGTTTACCAAGAATAGAAGAGCCTAATGTTAGATGTGAGGCTTGCATTTTGGGCAAGCAAAATAGGCAGCCCTTTCAATCAGGAAACTCTACAAGAGAAAGAGCACCATTGGAGCTGGTGTAGACAGATTTGGTAGGCCCTATGTAAATCATTTCTATTGGTATTTTTTTTCTATTTAAGGCCTAGGCCGAAAAGGAGAGTGGAAATTTTATCAAGGTCCAACGGTCAGATCGTGGAGGAGAGTATACCTCTAATTTGTTTGTAAATTTTTGCAAGCAAAATGGAATCAAGAAGGAGCTAACAGCTAGTTATACTCCACAACAAAATGGAGTGGCTGAGAGAGAATAGGACCATTGTGGAGATGGCAAGGAGCATGATGAAAGAAAAAGGACTCCCTATTGAATATTGGGGAGATGTTGTATTAATAGTTGTTTATTTGATAAATAGAAGTCCAACAAAAGCAGTCTGTGACAAGATCTCTCAAGAGGCATGGACAAAATTCAAGTGTATAGTTGAGCACTTGAAAGTGTTCAGTTGTGTGGAATATGCCCACATGCCTAAGGAAAAAAGGCATAAATTGGATGACATAGGTGAAAAATGCCTTTTCACGAGCTACAGTGAGGAGTCCAAAGCTTATATAAGCTATATAATCCAGTCACCAAGAAAATCGTCATTAGTAGGGGCATGGAGTTCCTTGAAGACAAGTCATGGGATGGAGTGATAGTTTCTGACAGCTCAAAACCACTCTTGATAGCTCCTAAAGAAGTAGAAATAGAATAGGAAGTTCAACAAGAAGAGCCTATAGTTGCTCCTGAAAGTGTCAGTCGAGCTCCTAAAAGCTCCAGAAGAGCTCTTGAAAGCTTCTGACGACGACTCTTGAAGTTGGAAGACAGCCATGAAGATAGAAATAGACAACAAGAGGATTGGCTCCTAAGAGCAACCGGTCGAGCTCCTAAAAGCTCTCGACAGCCTGAAGCTCTAGAAGAGCTCCTAAAGCATTAGAAGAGCTCTTGAGAGATTCTCGAGTAGCCTTAAACCCACTCTGTTTTGTAGAGCAGCCAGTGAGTAGTGAAGTTCAAACCTCACTCGCCCCTAATGCCAAAGAAGACCAAGAGTCTAAGGAGATCTACCGTATCGAGAGGTATGATGAAGAATTTGATGAGAGTGGAATAGGACATTTTCTCATGGTGATCTAATTTATTTTGAGGATGTTGTGAAAGAGGAGAAATGGTGTGATGCCATGGATGAGGAGATAAATGCAATAGAAAGGAAAAATACATGAGAGTTAAATGATTTGCTTCCAAACGAGCAAGTTATTGGGGGGAAATGGGTCTATAGGACCAAATGTAATGCCAAAGGAAGGATAGAACATCGCAAAGCAAGATTAGTTGTCAAGGGGTACAAACAACAGTTTGGGAGAGATTATAAAGAGACATTTTCCCTTGTTGCAAGGATGGAGACCGTGTGGGAAATCATAGCAATTGCAACCTAGCACAAGTGGAAGGTGTTTCAAATGGATGTGAAGTCTGCCTCCCTAAATGGAGTGTTGAAAGAAGAGGTATATGTGGAGCAGCCATTCAGATATGAAGTTCTAGGTCAAGAACACAAGGTGTATAGGCTAAAGAAAGCTCTTTATGGGCTGAAGCAAGCTCCACGGGCATGGTAGAACATGATTGACTCATATTTGATGAGAAATGGCTTTAGCAAAAGTGATGGTGAGCCCACTCTTTGCATCAAGGTAGCTGATGGTAAGGTTTTGATTATTGTCTTGTATGTTGGTGATCTAGTTTTTACTGAGGATGATGATTTCCTCATTGTTGATTTTAAAGAGGCCATGGAAAGATAGTTTGAAATGACAGATTTAGGTCTCTTGAGATATTTTCTAGGCATAGAAGTAAAAAAAAAATGCATGATGGTATATTTATCTCTCAAGAAAAATATGCAAATGAGATCCTGAAGATATTTAGGATGTTTGAAAGAAAGCCTTCCCCAACACCAACAACCATAGGTCTAAAGTTGAGCAAGAAAGATTGTAGTAGCAATGTGGATCCGACCATGTTTAAGATTTTGGTTGGAAGCTTAATGTATTTAACTGCAACTAGGCCTAATATAATGCACAATGTGAGTCTTATTTCCAGATTTATGGAGACTCCAAGGAGCACCCATTGGCAAGCAGGTAAAATAATCCTAAGGTATGTGAATGGCACCAAAGGATATGACATTTTTTACACAACAAAAAATGAGTTTGGGCTGGTTGGATACACAAAAAGTGATTGGGCAGGAAGTTTGGATGATAGGAAGAGCACATCTAGCTATGTGTTTCACTTGGGTTTGGGAGTCATCTCATGGGATTTCAAGAAACAACCCATAGTTTCCTTATCCACAACAAAGGCTAAATATATAGTAGCGAATGCATCAACATGTCAAGCTATTTGGCTGAGAAGAATCTTGACAAATTTTAAGGAAGAACAAAAGGATGGAACAATGATCTTTTTTGATAACGTTTCATCAATAACATTGACAAAAAATTTTGTGTTTCATGGAAGAAGCAAGCACATTGAAATCATGTATCATTTTATTAGAGAATTGGTTGAGAATGGCGAAAATAAAATGAAATTTTGCAAGTCTGAGCAGTAGCTAGCAGACATATTCACCAAGCCTTTGAGCAAGGACAGTTTTGAGCGCATGAGAACCAGATTGGGCATTTTTGATTTGGATCAGGATTGATCTTGTTCATCAGCTCAGGAAAAAAGGAGTGTTGGAAATTTATTGCTCTTGAGCCTCCTACTCTCACGTTAGAGCCCTGTGTTTCACCTACTTGTTAGGAGCCCCCAATTTCAATAATAGTTTTTGGGATCTTCATCCTTGTAGCTCCTAACAACCCCTAAAGTAAATATGGTAGGAATTTTTGAATTTTGAATTAATGCTGGTAGGTAATTTTGAAGTTGAGATGGAATGTTTGAAAGACAAAAAGAATTGAAGTAGATTATTCTATTAGTTAGAAGTTGGAAGAATTCTTGAGTAGCAGCAGTTTGAAGGGGAATATTTGTGTTTGTTCTTTGTGTGATTCAGAGAAGTTTTTGAACAACAACAGCTATCTTTTCATTTTGTATGTGAGTAGTGATTGCTCCTGAAGAGCTCTACGTAGCTCCTACCAGTGAGCTCCTAGCAGCTCCTAAAGTTATCTATTTTTGGTTGAGTAGCTAATGAAGCTCCCAGCATATTGTAGTTCATAGCTTAGAGTTTTCCTTCAGTAGTTTCAGTTTAATCTTTCATGTATTTCCATTTCTAGTTTATTGAATAGAAAAGAAGCTTGCATGTCTCCTTGTGCTTCCACATTTTGATTTGGGTATTTCTAGTTTGGCTGGAAAACAGAACAACAACTCTGTGATTTTGTTTTGTTTAAATTTTTTAATAGAACCTTCCTCAAAATCATTGTCCCAAGAAAAAGACCAATCAATATTTTCCTCTTCGTATGGGCCTGTGATTGTCAGCATGAAGCCAATACCTTAGTTTGTGTTTAGCTTACATGTGGAATGGTCTACACCTGCAACCTAGATAATGAAAATTATTGTGATACACACCATGAAGATGTGATTTATCTTTACCTTAGTGATGGTGCCTCTAAACACCATCTGCCTTCGCTTTGATGAGAGAAATTAAGGTGTCCATTATTTGCATGTTTCACTTGGCAGATAGAAATTTAGGGATTGTATCCACTTTTGTAGGCAGAGTTTTAATGATCTAATTTTAATGTGACTAATTCAAGCATATGGAGCCATTATTTTGCATGTATTACTCACTAAATCATACTTATTTTTAGATATTATGTGATCACTAGTTTGTGTTGTTGCTAGACTGAATCGTCCTTAATCATTGATGGGTCCATAACTATGTCATGGTGATTTGAGTCCATGATCCAATTGATCATGTGATTGGCCACTTTGTTGGCCCTTTTGATAAACACATAATAATATGTAGTTTTTAAATAGGATAGTA
>VDFB02091213.1:0-14570 GCA_007258455.2 Sequoia sempervirens | reverse complement strand
TTGCATACTTAGCTCTCATCCTCTTGCATCCATTTTGCTCACTTTGTCACATACCCACCTTCATGATTTGCATCTTCCATTGCATCTTAACCACCTTGCATCCATTTTTTATCACATTTCCATTAAGGGAGCACACATCCAAGCTTCAACCAAGGGCCAACCAAGGAGATCAACACAAGCAAAGGTATAATAACTTTTTTATTGTTCTTTTGTTTGTGTTCAACTTAGGCTAATCTTGAGGTGCTCTTGTGTTCTTTACATTGCATTTTTAGTTTGTATTGCATATTTAGAAGTAAAAAAACCTTGCACACACTAACAAATCTATTCATCAAGTATTATCCTCAAGCAAATGGGTAAACGAAGTCTACATATAAAATTTGATAAATATTAAAAGGATTATATGAAATAATTTAAAGGGATTGGCATATTAAATTCTTCCAGAAACTGTAGATTGATTGTACTATTGTTAAAGTAGAATATGATTCTCTCTTATGATTGCTTATGGTTTGGAGGCTACATTACCTACTAAAATTTAAATTTCATTTGCTAGACCATATTATAATACAATAATAAGGATCTCAATCCTCTCTAGAGAATGATGGAAGGTATACTTGAGCTTGATATAACTAGAATCATTGCCTTATATAAGATTGAAAAATATAAAGATAAATTAAAGGACTTGTTTTCTTAGAAAAAAACCACAAAAATATTTCAAAAATAACAATGTGGTGACTATTTCAAATAATATGAACTTTTAACAAGTCTATATTTTAAAATTTTATTTAGAATAATTTGTATTGTATTCTAAATAAAGTGGACTTTACTACATTTAAACTAGATTTTTTTTTAAATAAAAAGGGGGTAAATTTTTATTGAGCCAGTAAATCAGAACAAAGCAAAAGAGTACAGTAGACCCACCAAAGGTCAAAATCCCAAAATAGAGCCATCAAGAAACATCTCATATCCTCCATAATAAGGTCTTCTAGGTCCTGAGAAAGGTCCTCCAAAAGGCTTCCTTAGTCTTCCACACTCCAAGTCCTCATTCACTCAGACGCCCATTTAGCCAAGCCATCAACCACCTTATTCCATTCCTGTGGGATACAAAAAAAGGTGATAGAATCCAAAACTCCACCCAGAGAAATAATTTTCTTGATCACCACAACCAATTTCCAATTCACATCATCTAATTTACGCTTATTCAACATCTCAATTACAATTTGGGAATTTGACTCACAAATTATCCTTCTCCAACCAAGGGCACAAACTTGTTTCAACGCCAAAAGAATAGAAAAATCCTCCATAAAGTTGTTTGTTTTTTGTCTTCTATACATCGAAAAGATCTCCACCAAACCTTCCAATTTTTCATCCTTTAAAGAATATTCAACATTTTAATTTTTTTTAACATCCACTAATTGTTTTCCAAATTCATGTAAACTACTTTCATGCATACATTCTCCTAACAATGAAAGGTTGCCACATCTATTGCATTGTCCAAAAATACATGCATTTAAATAAATTAAGTTTCCATTAGAGGGTTCACAAAACAAACCTGCTATAAAATCTTTGATTGTTTCAGGTGGCATATTAATACCACAAATGTCCTTTATAATTTGGTCAACATGCAAAGTACAACATATATACCAAAAATATCATACTAATAACAAAATTGTACACGATTTTTACAACAACAAGAGATTCATTGTTTGTTAATTCTAACATACCAAGGTTTACATTTTTCGAATGATCTTTGACTTATGCTAATATTTGGTAAGATTGAATTATCTAAATTTTTTTTATAAAATTTAGTTTGAGTCAAGCTCTAATGTTAGAATTGGGAAACAAGCACAAAGCCATGAGCCACATGATCAGACAAAAAATAAATACACCTTCCATGCAAGAGATCTACAAATAATATATACAATATTCTTCAACAAAAAAAATCTATAGAAGCAAGAGACTATCAAAAGATATGAAAGCTTGAGTCATAATTACAATGAAGGTTGAGTGCTTATAAGAGAAAAACCTTAAATGAGAAAGGGATCAAATCATGACAAGTGTTAACATCACATGAGATGAGACATAATGATCTAATATAAGCTCAACTAATAAAAGCATAAAAGCACTCCCAAGTTTAGCTTAAGTGCATGAGAATAAATTAGACTAATAATCAATTAAAGAGTAATTAATTAGTAGCTAATGCATGATTACTCTAACATCCCCCCTTAAGATGAACTTAGGGAGTAGCTAAAAATCCTAAAAAAATAATGCATAATAGGTCCCGACAAACAAGTCCTAGTGAGGTACCCATGTACAAACAAAATATCTCTCCAAACTGGAGAAAAAAGAGAAAAACCCTGTGGGAGAAAACTCCTCTCCAAAAGAGAGAAATATGAATGAAGGAATGGAAAGCCTCCAAATCAAGTTGTGAAGGATTGGGAAGCCTCCAAATCAAGTTGTGAAGGACTGGGAAGCCTCCAACCAAAAAATATCCTTTAAAAAAGAGGAACATGTAGAAAATCACTGAAGCATGAAGCTATAGACTGTTGTAAAATGATGATTGATATGGTGCTAAAATGAAGAACCTCCTCTGAAACAAGTCTGAACAAACAAGTCCTAGTGAGGTACCCATGAACATAAAAAATATCTCTCAAAACTGGAGAAAAAGGAGAAAAAACCTATGGGAGAAAACTCCTCTCCAAAAGAGAGAAAGAAGAATGAAGGACTGGAAAGCCTCCAAATCAAGGTGTGAACGACTGAGAAGCCTCCAACCAAACAATGTCCTAAAAAAAAAGGAACATGTAGAACATTACTGAAGCACAAAGTTGTAGACTACTGTCGAATGATGATTGATATGGTGGTAAAATGAAGAACCTCCTTTGAAACAAATGATGATCAGGATCAAGATAACAAGAATTTGCATGAGTGCCCCAATGGCACTACTCGAATTAGATGAAAAACAAAGGAAAAACATCTAGAAATCGAAGATAAAAATGTCAAGATCAAGGAGGCTATAATTTGCATGAGTACCCCCAACAACATTACTCGAATTAGATGGAAAACAAAGGAAAACATATGGTATTCGATGATACACATGGTACATGAATCTGCATGAGTGACCCTAACGACACTACTCAACATGCAAGATACAAGTCGACAATACAGGTACCCACTAGTTTGAAGAACACTGATCACAAGAGAGACAATAATTTGCATGAGTGTCCCAAATGACACTACTCAAGTCAGATGGAAAACAAAGGAAAACATTTGGAACTCGAAGATACAAATGACACAAATACCAAAAGTCTCTGATCAAATGAAAATGAAAGGTCTCCTCCAGAAAAAATGAATGCAAGAATTTCCATATGGTAAATGATCCAACTCACTTCAAATGCATGTAACCAGCTGCTGATGTATGCTACATCTGAAAGCACATAAGAATAAGAACTAGATACATAGATCACTCCAATGCAAAACCAATAGTAAACCCCCCCCCCCATAATGCTGAAAAGGGAGAGAAAGATAGGTACATTGAAACTATGTGAAACTAAGAAGTGCATGTAGGAGAAACAACCTACAAATAAAAGGGCGTGCAAACTAGAGTACACACGCATGAGGCAAGAATCACTGGGATTCATTGCTATCATGGAAGGGACACTCACTTGAAAAATGTGTGATGGAAAACCAAAAGAAAACATCAACCCCCCATGGAACTTTATATCATAGTGCAAATACAATAGGCACAACAGGATGTACGAAACCCCCAAAAAGTATACACTAGAATGGCACTTTATCTCAGTACATCTACAAAAGATAATGTGCATTAAAAAAATGTTTATAATTCCCAAATAGGACAGGAAATTGTAAATACATAATCAATAGCCAAAAATGAGTCAACACACATAAACAAAAAGTTCCCAGGAGCTAAAACATCCAAGTAATTCACTAGAGTGCAAAAAAACAAAAAACTTGAATAAAATGTACCTGAAGAGAAATTTGGAAAAAGTGCATGGATGGAACTGAAGAGCTTTGAAAGACGGTTCCAGTGTCGTTGGAATTGTGAAAAATGGAGAAATTGGTCAAAAGTTACGAGCTCGGGATTGAAAATAGGACCTCTAACTTCAACAGGATATAGAATGCACCAGCAACAAAAAAAAGTGATGAGACCCATACCACTAGAAATTTGGCGGAACCATCTTTCCGACGATGTATCATTTGCCAAAATTTGACATTGTACACAAAAGTTATGGCCAAAAGAAAAAATAGCTCTTTGGAGGCCAAAGAGGGGTCAAAGGGGCCCTTTCCAATTGTCTACATATGACTAACGTCAACATCCGTACAGATGAAATCATGCTGACATCAACATTCGTATGAATGACATCATGCCGACATCATCAATAATATTCTAGGAATATTCCTAGATGCCGAAAAAAAAGTTTGGCCTCCTGTAGAAAAACGACAACTGAATATACAGAATATTTGGAACATTCAGGCATCAAAATAGCCGACCGGAAAAATTTTGTCACTTTTGAAAAGTTGTCAAAGTTGCTAGAAAATGGCAAAAAAGTGGTGAAGTGTTGGAAAATCTTTCGAAGTGTTTTTGCAGCGGCCGGAATTGTGAAAAGCAATTGTTGGTGTGTATGTTTGCTGCTGACGGCAGTGGGAAAGCTGGCGGTCGGTAGCTCTGCCACCGAGCAACAAAAAAAAACGTCGATAGAGGGTTCAAGGGGCCTACATGGAGGGTACCTTGTGATTACCCCCTAATAATGATCCCAATTTCTTTATTTAATTTTTTTTTTCGTATTTATAAATAAAACCCAAAAAAAAATGACATCGTTTTTAATTTTTGTGCCCTGGGGCTGTATGGCCCTTGGGGTAATTTTTTTTTGCCTCAAAAACACCCAGTGGAGAAATTGGATAAATTCATAGTCAAAATTTGTGGAATCGACCTCTTGAATGCAATGGTGAGATCCGTTTCACGCCAAAATGCACCAAAAATGCAGCTACACTCCGGATCCAGAAAAAACTGCTTCAAACCCTTGTAGATCTGACCTCAAGAGTCGAAATTAGGTGAAACGAAAGGAAATTTTGACTTTCTCGATAGCTCTAAATCCAACGATGAGGTCTTTTTCATGCCAATATGCACAAAATTTTTCCCACCTCCAAAATTCACAAAAAAAAAGGGGATTTAGATATGAAGCTTGTAACCCTTGTTGAAGAAAAAATCTCATAAATTGAGGAGTTCATTGAATTGAGGCTTTGATACCATGTTATAATTGTAAAACAAGCACAAAAACACGAGCCACGAGATCAAATAACAAACAAATACTCCTTCCACACAAGAGATTTATAAACAATATATGCAATATTCTTCAACGAGAAAAAACTACAAAAGTAAGAGACTATCAAAAGATATGAAAGCTCGAGTCATAATTACAATGAGGGTTGAGTGCTTATAAGAGAAAAACCCTAAATGAGAAATTGATCGAATCATGACAAGTGTCAACATCACATGAGATGAGACATAATGATCTAATATAAGCTCAACTAGTAAAAGCATAAAAGCACTCCTAAGTTTAGCTTAAATGCATGAGAATAAATTAGACTAATAATCAATTAAAGAGTAATTTTGTCGCTTTCAGAAAGTTGTCAAAGTTGTTATAAAATGGAAAAAAAGTGGTGAAGTGTTGGAAAATCTGTCAAAGTGTATTTGCAGTGGCTAGAATTGTGAAAAATAGTCATTGGTGTGTATGTTTGTCATTGACGACAGTGGGAAAGCTGGCGGTCAGTAGCTCTGCCACCGGGCGACAAAAAAAAAATGTCGATAGAGGGTAAAGGGGCCTGCATGGAGGGTACCTTGTGAGTACCCCCTAATAATGATCCCAATTTCTTTTTAAATTTTTTTCTTTTCGTATTTATAAATAAAACCCAAAAAAAAAATGACATCATTTTTAATTTTTGTGCCCTGGGGTTGTATGGCCCTTGGGGTAATTTTTTTTTGCCTGAAAAACACCCAATGGAGAAATTGGATAAATTCATAGTCAAAATTTGTGGAATTGACCTCTGAATACAATGGTGAGATCTTTCATGCCAAATGCACCAAAAGCGAGCTACTCCCGGATCTAGAAAAAAAAACTACTTCAAACCCTTGTAGATCTGACCTCAAGAGTCGAAATTAGGTGAAACAAAAGGAAAATTTCACTTTCTCGATAGCTTTGAATCCAACGATGAGGTATTTTTCTTGCCAAGATGCACAAAATTTTTCCCACCTCCAAAATTTGCAAAAAAAAAGGGGATTTAGATATGAAGCTTGTAACCCTTGTTGAAGAAAAATCTCATAAATCGAGAAGCGGTTCACTGAATTGAGGCTTTAATATCATGTTATAATTGTAAAACAAGCACAAAACCATGAGCCATAGGATCAAATAACAAACAAATACACCTTCCACACAAGAGATTTATAAACAATATATGCAATATTCTTCAAGAAGAAAAAACTACAAAAGTAAGAGACTATCAAAAGATATGAAAGCTCAAGTCATAATTACAATGACGGTTGAGTGCTTATAAGAGAAAAACACTAAATGAGAAATGGATCAAATCATGACAAGTGTCAACATCACATGAGATGAGACATAATGATCTAATATAAGCTCAACTAATAAAAGCATAAAAGCACTCCTAAGTTTAGCTTAAGTGCATGAGAATAAATTAGACTAATAATCAATTAAAGAGGAATTAATTATTAGCAAATGCATGATTATTCTAACATTTAATAGATTCTTTGGATGAGGGTCACTGTTTTTTATCCCACCCTAAATTTTAAAACATCTCTAATATTAGGTGATAGTCTTGTATTATCATGCCATTATTTTTTGATTAAAGATTTGATTTCATTAGTTAATTTCATGTCTGACTTTGGGAGTCTACTATTAAAAATCCAACATTGATGAATTGGATCATTTGCAATACTTACTCTTCTTTTAGCCACACTTATCAAAGTTTTAGGATTTACTTTTATATATTTACTAATCTTACTTAACATTATTTTATTTGAAGTTGATTTATTAACTAGAGCGGTTGTTATTGCACAACGTGTTGCATTCTTATCTTTAGATCAACTTTTCTTTCCTATATAATCAATAGTATTTGAAACACTAGATATGATTTGTTCTACTAAATCATCTTTCTTTTTTGGTTTTAAAAAAATGCCTAGTTTTTTCATCACTTTTCACATTTTCATAAATTACGTCATGAGTTGACATTGAAATCCTAATTTATTTCTCTAAAAAAACATTTTACATAATCTATTTCCATGAGTTCTCTTTTGTCTCCAAGAAATTTTACCAAGAAGGTTATCTAACACATCTCTTTCATTTGTAAAAAAAACATTTTCATTTTCATTCATACAAGTGGTCTCATTTTCATTCATGCAAGGGGTTTCATTTTCGTTTTCAAACATACAAGGTATTTCATTCTCATTTTCATCAATATGAGGGATTTTATTCTCATTTGCATTCATATAAGATATTTCATAACTAAGATCAATATTATCAAGACTTGGGTTTGAAGACATATTTGGATAAATTGTTTAAATAGGTACATTTTCTATATCATTGAGAGGTGGATTTGAAGACATACCTGAAGTTGTTTACATATGTGTTATTTCCATATCATTCAAAGTTGAAGTTGGAGGCATAGATGGGTTTGTCTCTGTCGTAAGGGAGAAATCAAGAAGCATAAGGAAATCAAACATGAATGAATTAAACAAGATTTAATTCAAAGAAAGATAGATTCCATACCCATTACTCATGAAATGAACAATACAAGATTATTGAATTCAATGAAATTAAACAATGCAAACAAGAAAGCATAAAATGAATTCAACTAATTATATTGTTACCCATCTCATGTTGAAGTGTATCCGCAGTGATGTTGAATTGTGTTGTATCGATGCGAAGCCTCCATTATGTGCTTGCAAAAAAGCTTCAATGTGGTGTGATGGCGATCAAAGATGTGTGTAAAAGCTCTTAAGAAATCAATGATTAATTCAGCATTACTTCATTGCACAAAAGATGTCAATTTTTTGATTGTTTTGGAGGATGAAGTGGATTGCTATATAGATTTTACATTTTGAGATGAATGATCGGGATTGCGTAGTAGAAAATCCTGATCAACGGTTGAAAGATGTTGAGAGGAATAAGATTGCTTAGTTGGCTTCTGTGATTGAATCAATTAAGGATGTTAATTGATCAATTAGAGGAAACAGATTGCTTAATTTGTGGAATTGAGGAAATCAAGTTGAGCCTTCAATGGGATTGAAGAATAGATGGATTAGTTAGGAAATAGATGAATCAATCAACCAATCAGAGTGAGCAATCAATGACTGTAATTTGCTCAATCATAAAAGTGGGTGAGGGTAATTAATTAATTGATCCTTTTTGAGTTGAATGTGCAAGTCATGTTTGACTTTTACAAACAAAGTTGTATTTGTTTAGTTGACCTTTTTGAATGATGTTTTGAATAATTAATTTAATTATTCAAGTTTATGGGAATGTGATATAGTTAAACTATTAAGTATTAATAATTTAACAAGACAAAAACTCATCAAAAAAGAATAGAGCAGCAATAGAAGCCATTAACTAGATTTCTTTAACACATCTCCATACTCTCCCATGAGAGCAATGTACTTGTGCCAGTCAGGGTCGGCCCTTGACTCATCCAACAGACCATCTTCACAGTGGGTATCATATTTCCTCGTTTCTTAAGCTCTCTGCAATCTTTGTTTCACCAAAAGCTACCCAAGCATCTTCATTAGCCTTCATGAAATTAACGCTTCCATACCTTCAAACTGTACCTTAGTCTACTTTTAAACCATTACTTAAATCTCACTTCCATTCCAACCCCAACATCCTTCTCATTCCCGACCTCCATCTTATCCTCAGAAGGCTCCACTTGCTCCTCCTATTCCTCCTCTTTCTCCTCCTCCAAGCCATCCTCCCCCATCTCATAGGCAGTGTCCTCAAAATTTAAGTCTTTAGAGTCTTCTTCTTCCTGAGCTTCAAAATATTCATACCCCAGGTCCTCCTCCTCATTCACAGACAATTTTTGTTTTCCCTTTTTCTCTTTTGAGGCAACCTTATCCAGTCATGCCAACCTTCTTCCCCCACTACCGCCACTCCATTTCCCTTGTAAAATGTCTTTATTCTCCTCCATTTGGTTCCCTTCCTCAGTGACATGTATTACATCTCTAGGATTAATATCCCGTCTAGGTTTCTTAGCTTTCGAGGGTTCCAGCAATAGAGGGGATTGTTTCCTTTTTCAGGAGTTTCTCTAATGAGCTCTAATTCAAAGATTTTCAATTCCTCACTCTTCTACGACAAAGGAGTAGAGTGATTTGATACATTAGCCATAGGGGAGTTTCTTTTTGCAAGGATTAGCACATGCCTAGCAACAATTGTAGGAGGGTGGCGGGGAATTTGTTCATCAACCGGGAGTTCATCAGCATTAGGGTTTTCCTCCTCTAGGTGTTCCACATTTTCTTCATCAACCCGATCTAGGTTGTCATTTCTAGCATTTAAAGGATTTCCACGAGGATTTAGGGCTAGTGCATATTTGTACAAAGTTAGCATAAGACCCTTGTGGAGGGGAGGGCTAGCGTCTTTTTCAATGTTAAGTTGCAGGGAGGACAATAGGTAAAATGGAAAATTGATACACTCCCCATTCCTAATATGGTTTAACAGAGGGAAGTGGTACACATGGACTGACATGTACCTACCCTTAAGAGTAAAATAACGAATGACAAACATACTTACTAAAGAAAAAGGAGGGAGTTCAAGTCTGGCATACCCATTCTAGAATCTCTTGAGATTTTCACCTTCATGGAGGAATTTATCAACAAACCTTTGGTAGTCTACTCCACTTTTCTTAGTAACTTTTAGCCCATTATTCTGCAAACCCGTAGCTTCTGCAATGAAACAAGTGGTGACCTTGAACGTCATTGTGTCTATAGTGACACTGCCCTTCCTCCAAGAGTTGGTGAATTTAGCCATTAAATTCTCATTGTATCCTTTGAGAGATTGGAAGAACGACACTATACCTGCATTCTCAAACATCCTCCAAAGGTCCACATTCTGTTTGAGGGCTTGGCAATTTGGTGGCTCTGTTCTTTTCCTTGGTCCACCCATTTTACTCCTCTGCAAATTCTTTTATTGAGTAGGGCTTTTCTTCATACTCACCCACACAATCTGCTTTCTTCCCTTAATGTAACCAGCACTCAAATGCCAAGCAATACTCAAAGCCGATATAAAATGAAAATTTGAGAAGTTTCTTATTAAGAAAGCCAACTTCACATTTCTCGGAACCCAAAACTCATCATTGATCTTGCAAGCATTTAAATCCTTGACAAAATTCATTCTTTTCCCCACTATAGAAATACAGGGATTACTAACATAAGGCTTTTTGGCATGCATAGAAATGACAACCATTATCAAATTCAATAACTTCATGTGATTATTGAACACCATCTTTAAAGGGAAATTATTACAATTATCTCCTTCCAAGATCCTCCTATACCATCCCGTACTCCATATACCATCATTACACATAAATCTAAACGACACCACTTGGTACTCGTTAGTCCTGCATACAACTAACCTATCAATTTTGCATGTGATATTCATTTTCAAATCTTTCATTAAGGATTACATCTCTTAAAGACATCGGCATGTTGTCATTGGTGCAAACATTTCCATCCCCTGTAGCTTAGCGCCACATTGGTTGCACAATCGACAACTTTATTTCCTTCCCTATACACATGTTGTACTTGATAGATGTTAAATTTTTTTTTAATAACTTTGCATTTGTCTATTAGATTTTTATTTCCCAAGGAGGAGAAACTTCTTCATTTAGGATGTCCATAATTAGCTTAGAATCCCCTTCGATGATGACATTTTTATACCCCAGCTCCTTTAGATAATTGAAACCTCCAAAAGCGGGCATTGCTTCAACTTTGTTGTTAGAGCAGACACAGAAATTCACTCCAAAACCCATAATATAGTCACCTTTATGATTTCTTACCAGACCCCTAGCCCCAGCTTGTCCTGGGTTGCCTTTTGAGCACCCATCAAAATTACACTTAACCCAATCTTTCAGGGGAGGACTCCAAACAGTATCCATTATGTTAAGCATCTTTGACCAATTAAGTTTGGTTAAGTCCCTCCTTATTCCCCAATTTTGTTTTATCCTCATTTCTTTGTAATTAGGCCAAGTATTGGAGAAGTTGTATCTTCCTGCCTCAATGTTTTCCTTAATTTGGGTTTTAATAATCTGACTTACCTCTCAGTTGGTTCTCTCCACATCTCTGAAAATTCTATTATTCCTCTCCTTCGATAAACCCTAGGTAACAAAAGGAGGAACTTGATTCCAAAGGTCCACAATAATGTTATGTGAAAAAGGGCAATTTGACCAACAATCAATAAAAAGCTTCATTGAATTGGGAAACATCCAGTCAGAAGAAAACAACAACAAAAAGCAAGACCACACTTCCCTCGCATATTGGCATTGAAAGAAAATATGAATTATCGACTCCTCTTCTTATTTATAGAGTGAACACCTATTTACCAGCTGAAAGCCTCTCTTAACCAGATTGTCAATAGTGAGAATTTTTCCATGAGCAGTAGTCCACCAAAAATAATTAATTTTGGGAACAAGATTCTTTAGCCACACCCTATCCCAGAAGTGATCAGGAACAACAACTTGGGCCCTCACCAAATATTCATAAGTCTTTTTAATCGAGAAACAACAAAATGAGTTGCTTTTCTAGAGCCACTCATCTTCCCTTTCTCTATTGAACCACTTAGCCTCCCCTATCAAATTATGCAGATTCATGAGGATTGGATCCCAATTCACCTGTCTTTGACCTCTTTGATTTTTCCTCCTTAATAATATGTTGAACTCCTTCCATTTGGGTTCCTCCATGTCCCAATTTATATAATCACACACCTTTTTGCCACAAATCATGTTTAAGCTAAGCTTGAGAGGATTCAAATCATCAAAGGCGGACAAAGTGGAATTCTCTATCCAAGGATCCTTCCAAAATTTAGTATTATTCTCGTTCCGTAATCTTTTCCTTGACCCCATCTTCAGCACATTCCTCAACCTCACAAGATGGTTCCATAAGGCTGAACTAGGAGGTTGATCTGATTGTGAGAGAAAACAACCAGGATTCTTGTTCCTTAAGTACTTAGCTTGGAAAATTTTTACCCAGTCTTTGGAGCCCTCTAGAAGATTCCAACCAATTTTAGTTGTTAAAGATTTGTTTAGCAATGAAATTCTTCTCATCCCTAGACCCCCGCATCTTTTAGGCATACACACTTTACCCCAGTTGAGTAGGGATAGTCTATTTTTTTCTTCCGTTCCTGACCACAAATTTTTTTGTTGAATCTGTTCAATCTTCTCCCCATTATGAGCTGGGATTTTGAACAGGGATAGGTAATAAACCGGAATATTCTGAAGAGATGCTTTAAGGAGTTGAATTTTGTCTGCCAAGCTAAGAAGCTTCCACTTCCACCCAGCTAGTTTGTTTTGGATTCTTTCTATCAATTGGTTCTCGTAGACATCCTAATTTGGACAATTAATTTATCCAAATTTATCACATTTCATCTAAACAACCTCTTATCCAAGTTAATTAAGTAATATTACTATTATTTAATTAATATCCTTAATTCTGTCAAATCCCTAAAAGTATTTAATTAATAATTAAATACCTTACCCTCCTTAATCCTCTTTTCATCAAATGAATTAAATAAATATTACATTTATTTAATTCCTCACATGTCATTTTCATCTAATCCTAATCCATCTCCTAATCTCTTCATTAAGGATGTGCACATGCCTAATCCTTGATTAGGATGTGTCACATCCTCCAACTTTTGCAAGTTGGCTTCTAATCCATATTAACCCCTAATTGTCCTCTAATTACTAATTAGTCAAACCTAATTAGTATTTTGGTCAACTCTCCCCATCCCCCAAGGAATTTTTAATTCCTTTTTATTCACCCTAGGCTCCTCTCTTCCCCATGTGAATTTTTAATTCACATTTTATTCCTAGTAGTGAATCCCCTTTTCCCATGCATCTTCTAGAACCTTTGACTTGCTCTGCCATCAAGTCACATGTGATAAATTCCCACCTTTTGGGAACCTTTAATCTTATCCACTAGATTCTTCCAATCATTGTGAATTTTAATTCACTTTTTATTCTCCCAAAGCTTTCCCTCCCCATGTGATCATTGAAAGGTCATATCAAAGTACTTGGAAGGCAATTTGTCTTTTCCTCCACACTGTACCTCCCTTCCACATCACCCACACATCATCTCACCCTTAGCCATCTCACAATCCACATGTCAAGATGTGAGGGCTTGTGAGTCCTCAACTCACCTTAGCCCTTCATCTTGGCCTTGTTGGATAAATCCCAACCATTGAATTCTCTAGAGAATTCAAGTTTCTCTATAAATACCCCCTCCTCTAAGGAAAAAAATACTTAGCCATTTTACAACTAAATGCTGTCATTTTATGCACTCATTTAGCCATCAATTTTATCCATTTTCATTTGCATCCAAGCACATAGTCAAATCCTCCATTTAGCCACATCAAGAGCCATCAAGGAGCATACAAATCAACCCAAATCAAGGGCCAACCAAGGAGTTTCAGCTACAAGAAGGAAGGTATATCCATTGTCATCATTTAACATTTTCCTCTTTACATTTTCAAATTCCTTAGTTAATCTTGAGGTGTTTCATTATGTTTTCCATCGCGATTTTAATTGCTTAGAATAGGTTAAACATTTTGAGACACATTTCTAGCACGACGGCGGGACTCGCAAGCGGGTCCCTCAATTTCACGCTTGTTGTTGTTGAGTTGTTTTGCTGTGAATACGCCGCGATTACCATTTTTCATCGGTACATTACCGATTTTCCTCATAGTAGCGATATTAATCTCTTTGATTTTTCCATAGTGATGGCTGACATTTACCTTAATTTTCTCAAGTAGCGAGCGACATACCGATTTTTCTACGCGAGGTGACTCACTCGATTTCCTCAAGTAGTTGAGGCTTACTCACACCCCCTGGCTGAAAAATTGCTTTTGCCAACACTTTTTCCGCAGTTGAGGCGCATCATACCGGCTAAAAATTATTTTGGCTAACACTTTTCTATAGTAGCAGGACTGCGCTCCCCCGGGCTGAAAATTATTTTGGCTAACACTTTTTCTATAGAGGCAACTATGCCTGGTCGAAATTATTTTGGCTAACACTTTTTCTCAAGTATGGAGGCTTAATTACACCCCCTTGGCTTAGAAAATTATTTTAGCTAACACTTTTCTACAAGCATGACACACGACCGATTTTCCAAGTATGGGGCTACCACCGATTGCTAGTTGAGGCTTATTACTCATTTTCTACAATGAGGTGACTACCGGGATTTTCATGCTGAGGTAATTATGCCCCCACTTGCAGCGAGGCGATTGTGCCCCCGATTATCAGCAGAAGCGGGAGATCATGCCTTGTCACCGCGAAGC
>VDFB02091212.1:0-62047 GCA_007258455.2 Sequoia sempervirens | reverse complement strand
AGAAATAAGACAGAAGATAGAAAGTTTTGCTTGTCTGCTTCTGAAAAATTCGCCAATCTCTGTTGTAGAACTTGATGAAACCTGCATGCAAAGTGAAAATAAAGTCTAGAATCTTCTTCCTCTGAACAATCTGAACTCGTTGCTATGAAGAATGCTGAATTCTGATACCTATAGCACCTTTATCTTGTTGGTCGCTCAAGAAGAATGAAGACTTCGAAGCTAAAGATGATGAAATAATGGACGCCAATGCTTGGTTAAATAGATTTTCATCATTGAAATTCACATAAAGCATGAAATCCATGAAAAGTGCGCTTGGCTTGTGATTGGACCCCAACTTAGTTAACTGAAACAAAGATAAGCTAAATGAAGCGCCATGCTTTAGGGTTTCCCTTTTCAATCTTCAGTTAACAAATTCATGCAATTTTGACTTTAGTTGACAATCTTCATTGAATTCGCCATCCTTCACACTTGCTTTAAATTCACAATTTACAACTAAAGCGTCCCTTTTGAGAACTAAAGTTGACAAAAGGTGAAGCGCCAACTTCACAAAACCATGCTTCATCAATTATGCTGTCCCTTTTCAGAACTTCAGTTGACATTCAATGAAGCACCATCTTCACAAAAACTTCACAATTGCAACCAAATTCGCAATGCATGTGAACTCAAGTTGACTTTCAAGAATAATCTTCAGTTAAGTGAACATGCAATCAAGTTAACTCAACATGCAAAGTTGTTAACTGGACATGCAAACTAGTTAACTCGACATGCGAATTGAAAGACCACTCAACATGCCAATATATGAACTGAAGATGACAACCCAAAACGTTTAGTCTAACTGCAATTAGAACTCAAGTTAAGGCATCCATTCAACTCTCTTTCGAAAATTCAACTTTGACCTCTTAAGGCGAATTCCAGACTCGGCCAAATTTCATGAAAATTTAGACTTAAAACCTCTTCAGGACCTATGTTCATCCTCTGACACTGGCTGACTGAATCCACCGATTAGCTGGCTGACAGGTGCATCGCAGAGTTGAGCAAAAACTGATCAAAAGGTATCTTGAGTAGGATACTGGGAAACCGCGCAAAGTCCGACATTTGAAGGCTCAAAAATCCAAGTGTCTTTTTTCAAAGCTGCGCTTTTCCCAAACTTAGTCATTCTTTCATTTTCTCCTCTCGTCTTTGCGCTGTATCCTCCGCAACCGAAGCGTTCGTGTCCGTTTGACAAACTTGATAGCTCATCGCGAAGCTGACGTGATGCCGGACAAATGTCTGCTGGAAGTGACAAACCCTAAAAACAGGATCTGAGCCCCTAAAAGATAGGGCGCCCTTTTGAGAATGTGCTCCCCTCTTCAGAGATAGAAAATTTTAATGATTTTCCTTCAAATTTTCACTTTTCTCAAATTTCTTTAGTAACAGACTGACATGACACTGACACTAACTCCATATTTAAAAACCCCAAAACGACCTTCTGACATCACTTTAACAAGATTAAGACTCAATTAAGCAAAATGCCTTAGTGAAGCAAAAATTTTGGTTTTGGGTACAACATGATCAATTTGTCTGTGCTAAATGCTTGTTTGGCATTTCTTGGGGCAATCTTTTAATTAATTCAGCACAAGAAGATAATAATGTTAAGCTGTTTAACTGTGTAAATTTTCAAAAGTCATCTGCATTGTCGTGGACACTAAATTTGTTTTAATGTTTGAAGGTGTACACATATTTTTAGTATCACTGGTTTCTTGTATTTTCTAAAACTTCTCGATATGCATAGAGGGCATCTAGCTAGCTGGAAAATCGGATTACTCTCACTGCTACCCTTCATGTACTTTATTATAAAGTATTTTTAATCAGGTTCCATGCATAAGCCTACCCTATAGGAATACACATGCATAGCCAAATTACTAGTATGGAACCAGAATATTTCAGATGCATTTTAAAACATTAGTACTCTAATATTAAGAAAGCCTGTCTTGAACCTTAAATAGCATGCCATGTCGATAATCTATCTGTTTTTCCATTTGCTTGAAAAGCTCCACAGTTTCATTTGGGCGTATAACCTTTGCATGTTTTCTCTCTCAATGGCATCCCAAGCATTTGCTGGAATTCACTTTATAGGAAATTCAATGCAATGGAAGAGATTGCCATAGCAATTATCTTATCGAAAACGATTAGTAATAATATTCCCCGTGGTCATTTTTCAAGTGCTGCAGAATTCTCTCTGATGTCTTTGAGTATCCTTTTTTGTTGACAGAATTCTCAATGATTGTTTTTGATGCCTTTGCTGTGTGCTGTTAATTTCGATTGTTTTTCAACTTGCAGTCTGATTTGCATGTTTCTCTGCCCTTTTTTATTTTCATATAATTTTGTAATTGAGCATGGTATCACTTGAGAGTTGAGATCAATAACGACCTATAAAAATGGTAAATAGACAGCTTCAAGACATTAGCTTCAAGGGATTGTACTAGCATATCCTAGATCATTTTATTATCAAGATGCTATTCATTTTATTATCTTTATTTTTCTGTTACTTTTGCCTCATTTTGTCTGCAAGGAATCTCTTTAAATGGAGCTTGTGAAGCCAACAGAAATGTAATTGGATGTAAACTTAGAATCATAGTCAGGTGACAAAAGGTGCAGATTCCTTTCAATTTAAATTTGTTGATTAAAGGCAAAGGCCTACGGATGGAACTTCTGCGTTGCCTTTATGGTGAACCCTGTTCAACCTCTTTGAAATGATTTTTTACTTGACATTTTGTTTTCAGTTCATTTCTTAATTGCAAAAGTTTCCATGTGACTAAATATTGACTGCATTTTTCGGGGTGGTCAAAAGTGAAGAGCACAAAGATATACTGAGAGGGGGGGGGGGGTGAATCAGTATATTAACTAACTTTTTCCCTCTCAACTCTTATCAACTTTAATACAAATCAACTATGCAAGAATATCTCAATATGAACAAGTTGACACCAATATTTTACGTGGAAACCCTTACGGGAGAAAACCATGGTACAAACAATGTACTTTATGAATTATATAAACTTTTACAATGAATGTAGGCACCAACCTACTTGAATCACCAAATAAATAGTTTAGTAGGCACCAACCTACAAAGAGCACCAACCCTTAATCCTGATTTAGTAGGCACCAACCTACAAGGAGCACCAACCCCTACTCGCCAAGCACCTACTTAGCAAAAATGGTAACTTAAATGATAATGTTCCACCTTCAATGTTGCTTCTTCAACGGATAATGGACAACTCTGCTCAAACACATTTCCTCTTGAATTTATCTTTCAAATGTGATCCAAGATATGCACAATTTATCAGATTTGATCCAAACTATGCTTTATAATACCAACAAATAATCTTCTAGATCTTCTTCTTTATACCAGCATATTCTTCACAAGAATATGCACATACACTCCTTTCTAAATCTCTTAATCTGCTATGAAGAATCCTTCTCAAATGTGTCTTCAAGTCTCCTTTTTGAATCTGCACTTATTACTTTTGTAAGACTGTATAGCTGCCTTTATATATTCTTCAAATTTGAAATATTCATCTCTCATATACTCTTCTATACACACACTGCAACCTGGATGATGTAATCTTTTATTCCATTACACAGCACTGAAAACAAATCTTTTAATCTCAATTCTTCATAATCTGCTTCTGTGATTTAGCTTTCTCTTTCATGTGCATATTGTAATCACACACACCGTACTCTAGATGATATACATTTTTGCACACAGCACTACACAACCCTCTATATTCTCATTTTCAACTTGTGTTTTATGATATAATCTTTTCACACAACATACACATTTTACACTCTTTTACAACTCAAGAATGAAGCATTTTATCCCATATACTACACCCACTTGTGACTCAAGGATAAAACATTTATTTCACTCACAGCACCCCACACATTTGTGTTTTGATGATATATTAATTGTTCCACACAGCCATCTACAGTCAGAAAATCTTAACTGTCTTATTATATCTTCTCAAGAGACGTACTTACATCAAAAGATGTAACTCTTCAAAGGATCGTATCTCTTTTTAATTAGTTTGAATTTGTTTTGAATCTATCTTTTGATGATTCGCATCTTTCTATTAAGAGACGTATTTGTTTATTTGAACTATTATTTCTTTTAGACGTACCCTTTCATTAAGAGACAAATCATAATAGCTTTTGCTTGCTTTTGACTTTTTCTTATTTTGTCTTTTCTATTGCTTTTCAGATCGCTGCCATTCTTCTTAAATAAAATCGCGTCTTATTAAGTTAATAATCACTGCTTGTTAATCGTGATTGTTTGAGCTTTATTATTGTTTGACCTTGGTCTCTTTAAGTATTTATGCCTGGATCGAATTTTCTTTAAGCAACGATATTATTATGGACTCTTACAACGGCAATGAGTAGCGGCTCCTCTTCCAAAGGTTCCTGTGGTAATGAACACATTTTCCATGTTATCTTCGTTCTGTATGAATCACAAGGGACGAATTCCCTGAATATTTCCATTCTCAGGAAAGTCCATCGACCATTAGTGTCTACTTGATTTCTTTGAGTCTAGCGATGACAATGGTCCGTCTTCTTATTGACACCCTCACGCCGATTACCATAATGGTGGCATCACTGTTTTAAAGCATCAACAAAGCATCTGTTGCCTTCGAATATATTATATTCGTAGCATCTCTTATGGCATGACCATCAACGGATTAGAGACCCGGTAGTTTTGTATAGTGATGATTGCTTCAGATATAGAGAGAGCCAATGAAATATATACCGTATCAATTGATCTTCAACTCAACTCGAGACAGCAGAGGAATTTATAGTATCAATCTCAGTTCATCTATAGTCTTTTGCAGAATGCCTAAACTACCGATCTAACTTCCTGATTTCTCTGTTAATGGCTCAGTATACTTGTGCGTATTAACCGAAAGATGTCCGTGCCTGTCTATTGGGTGTCGTCTTTCTCTTCTTAACTCTGTATCGAATGTCTACTCTCTTCTTAACTCTGTATCGGGAGTCTTCTTTCTTCTTAACTCTGTATCATTTATTCCTTCCTTAATCTAGATCGCATGCCTTCTCTTCTTCTGTCTGACGTCTTCCCAGGGTGCGCATATCCTCTTTTGTTTCTTCCTGATATGATCCTTCTCTTCACTCGTTCTCTGATGCTTTTCCTAAACTCTTTACTTTCTTTCTTGCTTATCTTGACATCAATGACTCCATCTATTTCAGTTTGACATCAATGACAACATTTCCAACAAAAGTCCATAAATGCCTTTGACATTCAATTTCCTGATTGGAGTAAAGGCCTTTGAACGAATCCTCTTTGCCTTTGTAGCTAAATTTCATTTGGTATCTTGTTTGCAGCCCACTTCATACTTGCTTAAGTATGGTCCAGTGACTAAATATTTAATGCCTTTTTGAGTTAAGTCAAAGTGCATGGACACATCCTCTCATTAGGGATAAGAGAAATGTCTTTTTTCACCTGGACTATCATTTCTGATTTTAACACAAATTTTTGCAGGACCTGGAAAAAAATTGTTATATTGTTTAAATCCATTGTAGCAAAATATATCCATATTGAAAAATTCCCTACTGTGTTATTTTCTTGCAATCATGCGAACGCTATACTTGTTTTTTGGAGACGAGTCAATGTTGACCCACACACACACTCTCTCTCTCTTTCTAATATGAACCGACATCATTCAGACTTCTGCTGCTTTAGACTGAGACTTCTATATGAAGAAAGCTATGCATAGACTGCATGCTTGTTGTACCTCCCTAAAAAGAGTTCCATATGTGTCACCTTTCTCTTGTTTTTTCCTGATTTTGTTGCTCAAAATATTTTATGTTGTTTAAGCTATCATGTTTTGTTTTTTATGGACATGAATATAATGGAATCCCCGCTTCATGGATATCATGGTTAAATCATGCTTTGTCTTAAATCTGTGTAAGATTAGCTGTTTCAAATGGCACATATTCTGAAGAACTTGAATCAAATGTTTAGTCACTAAGATGAAATTTTACTCACATAATGGAGTGGTCAAATATTCTTTTTTCCTGATGAACAATTTTCTTTTTTTCAGAGATACTTTCTTGATGTAGACGATGAAACAGATCCAAATTTGGATGCAAACAATGATGAATGTGACTTGGAAAATCAAGGGCCAAGGTCTGCCTTTTATTAATTTCTGTGTGCCAAAGTTTCATCAATTTATTGCTGTTGTTTTCAGCTTGTTTCACTTCTATAATGCAATGGAGTTTATATATTGAGTAAGTTTGGCTATTTCTTATAGGTGCTGTTAGCATTGCAAAATTTCAATTTCATAGCTTTATTGCTATGCTCCCCCAAGTATCCGGAATGGAAATGGCAGGGGATAGGGAGGTTGTGTTTCTGGGATGGGCTTTTTATAAGGCTATTTTTAAGTGGACAACAGGGGATGGCTATTAAAAAATAGGGAAAATTTTAAAATATATGGAAATTAAAATTATTCATATGATAACATTGATTAGGCATTCATCATAGACATTATAGAACCTTGCATGAGTTAATAAAGACATAAGTAATGGGTGTGTTTATTCAGGTGAGGGATTTATTATCGAAGTTTTGCTAAAGCCTTCTAGACTGCATGTTCTGTTGTCAAACTCATTAACAAAGAGGAATGGTTAAGTAAAAAGATAATTGGTTATGTTCCAGTTTGATCACAGCTGGGATACTAATAGATGGAATTGGTCTATGAGTTGTTTGTGCAGGGTGATACATTTTTGCATTATGAAAGTGGCATTTCTTAGCAACTATGACTTAAACTCATATTCAGTAGTATAATGATTATAGCATGCCAACTTTGCATGTGGCGGTCATTGTATACTAAACATGTCCAATGTATGAAACAAAATAGTCCTTGGTTGTGAAGATGCATAGATCTAGAACAGGGTATATGTCTTTTGTAGATCTTGTGATCATGATTAATCATTGGTCTATCACTTGGTTAGACTTATAGGTTGGTGGGGGTTTGGGGGCAACATTTGCAATGGGGTTGAGGGGCAGCGCTCCTTGTAGGGTTCGGGGGCAGCCCAAATGAAGCCCTTCAAAACCACACAGATCTTAATGGCACACACCACTTATTAACTAAAATGTGCTTGAGTACATTAGAGGATGGCTAATGGTTCCCTTTAACAGATGTCCCTTGGCCATCTTGGGGACAGGCCTTGCAATTTTTTTGATGTCTTAGGGACATTTCTGAAATTTGAAAAAAAGGGAATGGGGTGGGGTTGTTTCCTACCTGTTTTCATGTCCTCGAAATGTCTCTTGTAGGGGACGGGGTCATTTTGGACAGGGGTCGTGTCCCCAGGGAGCATAGCTTTATCATTATGGGTTTTAGAAGATCAATTGTCCTACAGTCCAGACTCTTTTCATCATTAGGAATCCTTGATCTTCTCTTTTAACTTGTTAAGGTTTGACTAATTTAGTTTCACATCATATGTGCTTCTTGGTTTGACCTCAACTCGTTTAATTGTATTGATGCTTAGCTGGCCCCGAAAAGGCTGTCTTATAATCATAAGCAATATGGACAGTCATGTGCCTGCCAAAGATATACAAATATATCTATCTAAGCTATTGGGCTTTATTATTGATTATACATTATGTAGGATGCTTGTGTACTCTAAATTGAAGGTTTTCACCTGGCAGGGGTTAGTGTTGAACACTTCATTTGAACAATATGTTAGGTAAATAGAAAAAAACCCCTTGTGGAATGCTTGAATAAGTGGGGTCTCATACACCAAATTAGTCTTATTTGTTGACAACCTACAAAAACTATCTTTACCTTTTATCTTTACAAATATTCTGTAGTCCTTATTTTGGGTGGAGAATGCTATTGATTTGTATCAAATTGAGAAGCTCTTGGCTTGTTCTATTGGATGCAATTTTTTTTTGTAAAATATTGAGCTTGCCACTTATGCTGCCTTGACCGCTTGTTTTCCATTCTGCACATTTCGCATGTTCTTGTAGAGCTTTTCACCCTACTAGTCACCCTCAAGGATTATCCCCATTTTTTGGTGAATCTGATCATGAATATCCATCCTCTTCTGCCGTCCTTGTTCTGTTTTGTGGAAGTTGGGATAGTTGCTTGCTCTATTGTAAATTTACAGATCAACAGTTCCTACATGACATTTTCTGCTTTCCAATTTCATATTTCATTGGATACTGCAGTGCATAAAATTCCCAAAAGATTCATTTTGTTTCTGAATTTCTTTTATGAAAAATACAACCTATCTCTATGCCATTAAATTGTATTATGAAATATATCTGATTCCCTCTACACAATGGCCAAAATAAAAAAGTGTAATATAAAATAATAATATCTTCAAATCACCAAGGTTTATTCTTTTCCATTATTAAATTAGACAGCCTTAATTCACATCAGATTTTAACACAAATTACTTATGTTGAATTATAAGACAATCTTAATGTTATTTAAAAGGGATTTGAGTAGTATTGAGATGAAATGAATATGAAACTAGCCCAAAATTGCTAAAGAGTTTTATCTGTTAGCAGAGGTACGTACCCAACAGCAGCCTTGGTCTGTGTGCAGGTGGGTGGAAGGTGCTGTCAAGAGCAGCATCAGTACGGTGTAGTAGTGATGGCAAAGTTCACCTTGGTATCTGTGCAGCTGAGAGATCAGCATGGAGACAATGCAGTTATGTAGGAGAATAACACCCAGTCATGTAGGGAGTCTTCTTTAATGTTAATGCCCAGTTAACTACTTGAGACTTGAGTCATTTGTGAATAGAACTTAGTCTCAACTACTTTGATTATGAGTTGTTAGTTGTTGGAGTAGGTTGATTGATTGATCAAATTCAGTTTCACCCCAGTGAGTTGTAAGTTGAACTTGGAGCTTTACTTGACTCCTTGTTTAGTCTGTCTTAGTTAGATTCTTAGTGCACTTGTCCATTTAAAGTGCACGTACTCTAATCTTAATTAGAATGGATATCATAGATTGAAAACTCACAAGAAACTCACTTGATTTGCAAGACAATACTGTTGCCAAGTCACTTGTCCAAAGCTTTTGGGGGTGATTTTTTTGGAGAAAATTGGTGAGTTAATTGCCAAAAACTCAATAAACCTTGGCAAAAAAACTTGTCTGAAACCATGGGGACATTGCAGGAATTGCACCATGTGAAGACCAGAATGCAGGATTCTCACTGTGTGTAAACACCCTTGACCATGCATATGGCAAATGCCATTAATTGCAATCCCATGGGCACATTTTCCTGTCGCAGCCTGTTGAGGACACATCTTCCAGTCGCGGGCAAGTCTTTTTGATCGTGAGCAGGTGGTATAACATTTACTGTTTGCCTATGCCTGGGAGGGTGTTGGGCATTTCTAGTCATGAATGAGCAGTTTGCAGTCATGTATAGGCAGTTACTTTTTTTGGAAAGTTTTTTCTGAGTCACTAAGTCCGAGGCAAATTTGGGCCTACCAAGTCATGAGTTTTCAAATAATGATGCATATAGATTCTCTTTTCTAAAATTTCATTTCAGTGCAATTTATTTCTTTTCAGATTTAATGAGAAGATATTTGCAGGTTTGAGAGTTCCATACTGTGTATTCACTGTTCATTTTTTCAGCAATATGTGTTTGTAGATTAGCATATTCAAAGGTTATTGTTTTGATGAAGTTTTCTAGTTCTAAGCTACCTAGTTTAATGATTAAATTTTCCAAGTGCAGAATCTGCTTATCATGATTTGAATGTTAACACAAGTTGGAAGCAAGTATAAGTCAATTTTTCACAATTATAACTATCATTCCAAGAATCAAAATCACTTTTGTATTTCTGAAAACCCAACCCACTGTACAATTCAACAAAAATGAATCACTATATTACAAGAACAGTCTATCAATCCAAAACATCACATACCGGTAACTATGCCATTGTAGCATTTCGTTTACACTGCATTGACATGGCTAACTGAAAGTTTAAATGCAATTCAATTAAGTTGGGTTTAAAACGGGTAAAACACAAGAAAATCTTGGCAATTTTGAAAATCCTGAAATATTCTTAAAAATCTAAGAAAATAAACTATTATTGTTATTTCATGTCCAATATAGTATGTACAAAGAGCAACAAACATAAGACATAATGTAATGTCCCCTTCTTGAGCATGATCTTTTCTGTTGACCGTTGGCCTATTTTGAGACCCGTAGGCTACTCGGGGGTGAAATTAGGGTTTCATGTTTGGAGGTTGCTTTTGCTCGTGAATTGGTGATTGAACTGTGGATTCCTTCTGGGTTTTTCGTGAGCTTCGCGGTGATGTGATTTTCTTGGCATTCCGAGCACCTTCATGAATTTACTATTTTTAGTAAATTCTATTTCTGGCAGTGGTCCTGTTGGCTTCGGCACGGTTGGCTCTCATCTTCAGTCAGTCCAGTTGGTTTGATCAATCTTGACCTTGGGAAGCATTTTTTGGTGAGATATATCCAGTTGATTTAAAAATGTTATATTTTAAAGTTATATTTTAATATTGTGACCCCTTAGCCTAGTGAAACAACTTTAAGTTGTTCTTAAAAGGGGGACTTTGAGGGGTGGCGCCTCATGGAGACATTTCATTATGTTCTAAGGTTCAAAAATCAATGCTTGAAAATGGACGCCCATCTTGTGGAGGAGATTATTTCTAAATTAAAGTCAAATTTATCTTGAGGAAAAAGGAAGCCATCCTTGGAGGGAAAAGGAGTTATTTCAAATTTGAAAAGTTAGGGTTTCTAGAAGCTTTTGGAGAGTCTTCACAAAGTTATAAAAGGAGGTCTGGGGTCTTCATTTGGATTATCTGATATCTTGAGTAATGTTATGTTGCCGAAATGGTGTTGGACTGCTTCGAGGAATGAATGCCTCCTAGCTTGGCTCAACTTCGTGCTTGAGAGATAGCACCTAGTGGAGAGGTTTGCTTGCTTTTGAGTGATTTTGTAGTGAGTTTGCTTTATAGCTGTTGTTTCTTCATTGTAATCCTTATATTTGCAAAATAATCAAAAAATCTGGAGTTGCTGGTTTGTGTTGCAGATTGGGTTTTATCTCATAAGTCTTTGTGTGATTTTATTCTGGTTCTGGGTAGTTTACCCATGCATTTGCTAGACAAGGGCGCCCCTCTCAGTGAAGTTTGGGAATTTTTGTGAAGTCTCCATTTTTATAAGTCAAAATCGCCCCTCCTTGCAGCCGTACCTTCTTGGCTCTCATTGGAATTCGTGCCAAAAATAAATATCAATTTTGGGTCAGTTTTCTGTTGTCATCTTGGGCGCCTTCATTATAAGAGTACTTTGCATCAGATTTCATGCAATTTGAGTGAGTAATGAGTGAGTTGTGAGCTTTTCATTGAGTTTCTGTATTGCTGGTTGGGTAGTTAATTTCAGTCTTGGTTCAGTCATAACAGCTTGCATAAAGTCCACATTTGAGTTAGGTTTGGAATGGGAGTCATTGAGAGCATTAAGGACAACATTATACATTGTAGCAGCATTGTGAACTTTCTCATCTTATGCTTTAGCAGGTTAAACTCTCGTATTGTAAGTTGAACAGTAGTACTGTCAGCATCTTTCTTATTCTTGCTAATTTCATACTTTGTATTGCCCACCGAATAAGTGGAAGAGGCTGGCTTGCTGCCTATTTACTTTGAGATGCATTATAGTTTAATATCTCCGCCATATGGTCGCCTCATTCCATTCTGGATTGGGTAGCACATACTTGGTGTTGAGTTACTTTCAGCAATATTAGTTATAGGGATCCTCTGACCATATGATCGTCCTCCTTGGACACATTCTTGGTTAGAGTTGCTTGTTCTAAATGCATAAGATCCTCTGACCATATGCTCACATCTTGCCCAACTCGGGATCCTGGTGTACATTCTTGGTTAGAGTTCCATTCGCATCGTTTGGGTTTTCCTCTAACCTTAACGGGTGCATGTTGTTGTAATTGCAAAAAAAATAAAATTGGTTTGGTATCTTTCAGTGGTATCAGAGCCACGCATCTTGCCATCCTGTGAAACAAACCGTCTATGAGTGACAAAGAAAAGAGATACATAGCAAGGGAAGACAAGAAGGCTGCAAATCAGTTTCAGCTCTATCAGGCTCCAGAAGGTCAGACAATATCAGAGGTTTTGAGGGCTCATTGGGAGTCTTCTCAGGAAACAGAAATGGGGGATAATGAAAGGACTTCAGGTGGTAATGAGAGAATTTCGGGCAACAGGAATGACAGTGGGAAGAGTAAAGAAAGAACACCAAGTCCGGGACAAAGGTTCGATAGGAAGATGGATGCTTTAATGGATATGGTATCTTTCATGATGGGAAAATTGGGTCAGAACCCCATTCAACAGAACAATCCAGAGCATGCCGGAGAACACAGTGCTTCCATTTCGCAAAATGGACATGCTGCCCAACCTACTGCAAGTAGCACGTACATTTCTGCCAGGCCATTCAAACCCACATTTTTGGCACCAGTAAACCCTCGGCCTGATCCTGAAGAAAATGCATCTTTTTTAGATCAATTAAGAGTCGGCCATACTGAGTATGACACTCTTCCTGATGAAGTCAAGATGGACATGACTTTCAGCGATTTCATGGACCTTAGAAGGAAGAATAGAGGACAAGGAAGACCTTATGAACAAAGGAGAACATCAGTACAAGGGGACTTGTATCAAGCTGTCAACAAGGTTATGCTTCCACACTTTGATGGGAGTGACAATAGTTCAGCAAGAGCTTGGATACAAAGTTAGACAACTATCTAGCTCTTAGACCCATGGCAGAAGAGGAGGCGATTAAGTTCGCTACGCTACATCTAGATGGGGTGGCGCACGAGTGGTGGTACCATGGCCTAGTCACCTTGGGTCATAGGTCTATCACTACCTATGATGAGTTCACCAATAGGCTCATAGAGAGATTTGAGAAAAAAGATCCTGAAGTGCATTTCAGAGAATTGGCACAGCTTAGGCAATATGGCACAGTTGATGCCTACATAGCTGAGTTTTAGAGACTTTCAGTCATGGTCACGGGAATCACTGAGAAGCGTTTGGTGATCCTATTCAGTGAAGGATTGATGGAGCCACTCAAAGGTTGGATTAAAGCTTTTGATCCACCCTCCCTATAGGAGGCAATGAAGAAAGCAAGAAACATGGAGTGGGCTGCTCCTAAAGCAAAGTTTCAATCCAAGCCATCATTTCATAAAGGGGATAAAGGAAAAAGACCTCATCAAAGACATCATCATAAGGAGTTCAAACAGCATAAACCTCATGTCACAAGATTGGATCTAGCAGAGACACTTAACGAACTCAAAAGAAAGGGATTATGTTTCCGGTGTAGAGAAAAATGGTCCCAAGATCATATTTGCCCAAAGGGAGTCAAATTTCATCAAATCGAATACTATTCAGCTGAAGAAAGTAATTCTGATTTTTCAGACCAGCAATGACAGCGACGTGGAAAGAGCTCCAGAAGAGTCTGAAGATGAAAAGGGAAGTGGAGGTGCTTTCGCTCAACTTTCAAGCTTTCAAAAGAATGAATCCTTCAAAGTTCGAGGGATGATTAAAGGGCAGCGAATAGTTGCCTTGATTGACACTGGAGCAACGCATAACTTCATTGATGAAGTTGTGGTGGCAAAGAAGGGGCTGCAAACAGAAGATTTTGAAGGCTTCAAGGTTATGGTTGCTGATGGGTTTCACATTTCTTGCACCAAGAAGATTTCAAACATGTCTATGCAATTGGGCAATTATGAAGTCAAGGATGACTTCTATGTGGTTAGCATTGGAGATACGGATGTCGTCCTAGGCATTCAATGGCTGCGTTCACTTGGAGAGATCTCTTTAAATCTGCAAACTATGGAACTCAAATTTCAATCCGATGGAAAGAAGGTAGTTTTAAGAGGAATGTCTAATGGTGGTCCTCGGATTGTGTCATTCAAGAGAATGGCAAGGCTGATTCGGCATGATCAAGTTGAGTGGGCTGCGGAGTGTATGATTCTTCCAGCTAGTCCGGTTGAAACAAAGAGAGACTATCCTCCTGATATTCAGTCTTTACTCACAAAGAAGAGCAAGGTGTTTGCTGATTTACCTCCTGGACCACCTCCTGAACGGGGTTCGGAGCATGTCATTGAGCTCAAGGAAGGAGCTAAACTAGTTATTACAACTCCATATCGGTACCCTAAGAAGCAAAAAGATGAGATTGAGAAGAACATTAAGGAACTCTTGGAGATGGGCTTCATTCGTCCAAGCAAGAGTCCTTTCGCTTCAGCAGTTGTTCTTGTGAAGAAGAAGGATGGTACCATCCGCATGTGTGTGGATTATCGTGCTTTGAATCAAAGCACCATTAAAAACCGATACCCTATTCCGAGGATAGATGAGCTCATTGATGAGCTACATGGAGCCAAGTTCTTTTCAAAGATAGATTTGAGGTCGGGCTACTATCAGATTCGGATGAGAGGATCTGATGTTGAGAAGACAGCTTTCAGATGTCACTATGGTCACTTTGAGTTCCTAGTCATGCCATTTGGGTTGACTAATGCTCCTGCTACCTTCCAGTCTTGTATGAACAGAGTCTTTCAGAAGCAGTTGAGGAAGTTTGTATTGATATTTTTTGACGACATTCTGATCTTCAGCAAGACATGGGAAGAACATCTCAAGCACTTGGAGGAAGTGCTTAGCATCCTTGAATCAGAGAGCTTGTTTGCTAAAGAATCCAAATGTGAATTTGGAATGAAGGAGCTACTTTACCTTAGCCACATAATCAGTGCTGAAGGAGTGAAGGTTGATCTTGAGAAAATCAAGGCAATTGTTGATTGGCCACCTCCTGAGAACTTGACACATTTGAAGGGGTTCTTGGGTCTTTGTGGATTTTACAGAAGGTTTGTGAAGGGTTACTCACAGAATGCTGCTCTTACAGACCTCACGAAAAAGGGGGCTTTTGGTTGGTCAGAGAAGGCTCAAACTACTTTTGATAAGTTTAAGAGGATCATGAGCTCTTGTCCGGTTTTGGCTATTCCAGATTTTTCCAAGCCTTTCGAGCTACAATGTGATGCATCCGGTGAAGGAGTTGGGGCTGTTTTGATGCAAGACAAACATCCCATTGTGTTTGAGAGCAGAAAATTGAGAGGTGTTGAAAGGACCTACTCCATCTATGATAAGAAAATGCTTGCCATTATGCATGCATTAGCTAAGTTCAGACAGTACTTGGTGGGGAGCAAGTTTGTAGTCCAGGCCAGTCCTGATAGTCTCAAGCACTTCATGCATCAGAAGGATTTGAACGAGAGGCAACAAAAGTGGGTGAGTAAGCTTCAAGCTTATGATTTTGACATTGAGTATTTCAAGGGGAAAAACAACATAGTGGATGATGCTTTATCCAGAAGACCTCATTTGAGCTCATTATGTGAGCTTACTGCTGATTGGAAGAACATGTTGCTTGCTGATTATGCCAAAAATCAGTTTGCAACCAGCATCATTGAGGGTACTTTTCATGACAAAAGGTACAAGGTGGTTGAAGGGCTGATACACTACAAGGGTAGAATCTTTTTGGTGGCTGATTCTAAGATCAAAAAGAAGATTTTGTTGACATTTCATGACATCCCACTTGCTGGTCATCAGGGGTTCTTCAAGACATATAGGCAGATTCAGGAAAGATTTTCTTGGAAAGGGCTGAAAGGGGAAGTTCAACGCTACATTCAGGAGTGTCCCACTTGCCAAATGAACAAGAATGAGCATACTCTACCTGCTAGTCTGCTGCAACCTCTCCCCATTCCCAATCAAAAATGGGAAAGCATGTCAATGGATTTCATCACCGGGTTGCCAAAGGTCCAAGGGAAATACTGTATCTATGTTGTAGTGGATAGACTAACAAAATTTGCTCATTTCTTTGCCATTACCAACTCTTTTTCAGCAGCTCAAGTTGCAGATCTGTTTTTTCATGAGGTGTTTAGATTACATGGGTTACCAAAAAACATTGTGAGTGATAGGGACAACAAGTTCCTAAGCACCTTTTGGCAAGAGGTCTTTAGAATGAGCGGTACAGTGCTTACTCCAAGCACTAGTTATCACCCTCAAACCGATGGACAAATAGAGATAGTGAACAAGTGGTTGGAAGGTTATTTGAGGAACTATGTTTCAGAACAACAAAAAGCATGGGTGAAGTGGCTTCACATAGTCGAGTATTGTTACAACTCTTCTTTTCACATGTCAATAAGAATGTCACCTTTCATGGCTCTTTACAATTATAAGGCTCCAAGCTTTGCTGATTTGGTGTTGGTAATAGCAAAGCCCGTCCAATGAGATTTATTTACAGCCCCGAGTCAAGATATATTGAAATCGTTGAAGAAACCGTCTTGATTGCACAAAATCAGCGAAGATATGCAGTGGTAGCGTGTTGGCGCTCTTTTGAGGTTGGAGATATGGTTTATCTTTGACTACAACCTTACAGTGATCTCTCTCAAGAAGAGTGGGTTGAGAGATTCAAACCTCGTTTCTATGGGCCGATCGAGTTACTCGGAAGGTGGGAGGCATTAGCTTATGAGTTGCGGCTACCTTGAGTAGCAGAGTACACAATGTCTTCCACGTGTCTCGCCTCAAGAAGGCACTTGGACACAATGTTGTTGCTTCATCACAGTTGCCACCTTTGGATGAAGACGATTAGTTCTTGATTCCAGAGAGCGTTTTTTGAGAAAAAGAACAATCAAATATTTGGTGAAGTGGAAGAACTTGCCTATGGAGGATGCGACTTGGGAGAATGATGAGATTTGCAGCATCCAGGCTTGCGATTGCTTGAGGACAAGCAATCTTGGGGAGGGCGGACTGTAATGTCCCCTTCTCGAGCATGATCTTTTTTGTTGACCGTTGGCCTATTCTGGAGACCCGTAGGCTACTCGGGGGTGAAATTAGGGTTTCATGTTTGGAGGTTGCTATTTGCTCGTGAATTGGTGATTGAACTGTGGATTCCTTCTGGGTTTTCCGTGAGCTTCGCGGTGATGTGATTTTCTTGGCATTCTGAGCACCTTCATGAATTTACTATTTTTAGTAAATTCTATTTCTGGCAGTGGTCCTGTTGGCTTCGGCACGGTTGGCTCTCATCTTCAGTCTGTCCAGTTGGTTTGATCAATCTTGACCTTGGGAAGCATTTTTTGGTGAGATCGTCAGTTGATTTAAAAATGTTATATTTTAAAGTTATATTTTAATATTGTGACCCCTTAGCCTAGTGAAACAACTTTAAGTTGTTCTTAAAAGGGGGACTTTGAGGGGTGGCGCCTCATGGAGACATTTCGTTATGTTCTAAGGTTCAAATATCAATGTTTGAAAATGGACGCCCATCTTGTGGAGGAGATTATTTCTAAATTAAAGTCAAATTTATCTTGAGGAAAAGGGACGCCATCTTTGGAGGGAAAAGGAGTTATTTCAAATTTGAAAAGTTAGGGTTTCTAGAAGCTTCTGGAGAGTCTTCACAAAGTTATAAAAGGAGGTCTGGGGTCTTCATTTGGATTATCTGATATCTTGAGTAATGTTATGCTGCCGAAATGGTGTTGGACTGCTTCGAGGAATGAATGCCTCCTAGCTTGGCTCAACTTCGTGCTTGAGAGATAGCACCTAGTGGAGAGGTTTGCTTGCTTTTGAGTGATTTTGTAGTGAGTTTGCTTATAGCTGTTGTTTCTTCATTGTAATCCTTATATTTGCAAAATAATCGAAAAATCTGGAGTTGCTGGTTTGTGTTGCAGATTGGGTTTTTGTCTCATAAGTCTTAGTGTGATTTTATTCTAGTTCTGGGTAGTTTACCCATGCAATTGCTAGACTAGGGCGCCCCTCTCTGTGAAGTTTGGGATTTTATTATGAAGTCTTCAATTTTATAAGTCAAAATCGCCCCTCCTTGCAGCCGTACCTTTCTAGTCTTCATTGGGATTCGTGCCAAAAATAAATATCAACATTTAAGGTCTGATTTCTGTTATCATCTTGGGCGCTTGCATTATAAGAGTACTTTGCATCAGATTTCATGCAATTTGAGTGAGTAATGAGTGAGTTGTGAGCTTTTCATTGAGTTTCTGTATTGCTGGTTGGGTAATTTCAGTCTTTGTTCAGTCATGACAGCTTGCATAAAGTCCACCATTTGAGTTAGGTTTGGAAGAGTCATTGAGAGCATTAAGGACAACATTATACATTGTAGCAGCATTGTGAACTTTCTTATCTTGTGCTTTAGCAACTAAACTCTCATATTGTAAGCTGAACAGTAGTACTGTCAGCATCTTTCTTATTCTTGCTAATTTCATACTTTGTATTGCCCACCGAATAAGTGGAAGAGGCTGGCTTGCCGCCTATTTACTTTGAGTTGCATTATAGTTTAATATCTCCGCCATATGGTCGCCTCATTCCATTCTGGATTGGGTAGCACATACTTGGTGTTGAGTTACTTTCAGCAATATTAGTGATAGGGATCCTCTGACCATATGATCCTCCTTGGACACATTCTTGGTTAGAGTTGCTTGTTCTGAAATGCATAAGATCCTCTGACCATGCTCACACCTTGCCCAACTCGAGATCCTGGTGTACATTCTTGGTTAGAGTTCTTTTCGCATCGTTTGGGTTTTCCTCTAACCTTAACGGGTGCATGTTGTTGTAATTGCAAAAAGAAAAAAAATTTGGTTTGGTATCTTTCACATAAATAAATATTTTTTTCAATATTGCCAATTACTCTCAAATACTCAATCAAGTTCTACTTACAACATAAATCTTAAGAGTACAAAACAAAACTCAAAAACACAATTAGCCAATGAGGCTCCTAGACTATAGAATGGAAAGCCAATGCCTTGTATCTGCCTCTCTTCCCTTTGACTGCTGTTATGATTATCATATGTCTTGTTGAAGATGGGAAAATCCTCATCATCAAAGGATTGCTCATTATTGGCTACAATCCATTTTGATTAATGATCAATCTCATCAATCTCAATTGGATGATCATTTTGACACTACCTAATATTAGCAAGGCACAAGTTCTGGCCTATTAGTGTATTCTAGAAATTCAAATTGATTGAACTTGAAGTACTTAAAATCTAAAATAAGAAAGTTAGGTTGAACTTCATTAAAGTTTGGCTGTACTTAATAGTTAATTTAGTAACTTGTAAGTTTCTAACCTTGAATTTTCTTAATCCAAAGGACAAGAGTTGTTTGTGAATGAACATCAAATCATTCATTTATTGTTGGCTTAGGCTGTTCTTTTTCTCAAACTGTATGTGTTCAAGTGCATTTCTAATCTCTTAACCTTGATTTTTTCTTAAACTAAAGGATGAAAAGTTGTGTGTGACTGAATGCCAAATCATTCATTTGTTATTGGTTTAGGTGGTTGTGTTTCTCAATGTGTGTTTGTTTAAATGTGTTAGAATTGTGAAAAACACACACAAGGCAGGATCAAACAGAAAATGGAAACATCTTCCACGCATGAGAGTTGCAAATAATGATTTACTATTTCCTCAACAAGAAAAACATACAAGAGATGCTAAGAGCTTTTACCGAACTTCTGGAGAGCCTCATAATACAATGAAGTAGAGTGCTCATAAGAGCAAACCCTAAATGAGAAAGGGATTGGATCATGACAAGTGTCAACCTGACATGTGATGAGACAAAATGATCCATTAATAGCTCAATCTAATAAAAGAAAAAAACACTCCTAAGTTTAGCTTAAGTGCTTAAAGTGAAATTAGCCTAATAATAAATTAAAGATTAATTAATTATTAGCTAATGAATGATTACTCTAACAAAATGCACTCCCAAGAATGCTTGCAAGCAGAAGGATTGCAGAGTTGGCTCTGAATACGTATTGCTATCCATTGAAATGATTTGGTTTCTTTGCCAAAGTAGCCCCATCATTATAATGACATTGGATTAGTTGCAAGATCGAAATTCATTAATAAATTCATAATGTATTTAAAATTCTCAATAAGCAAAATCCAAAAACTTGAGGCCTGATTGCAATTTATTAATCTAAAATTTAATGCTTGGTTTTAAAGTCTGCCTTGAGTCTAACTGCACATATTTCAGAGAAAAGTCTCTTTGCCTTCTGGTACATTGGCAACTTCATAACAGATGCTTGTTGATCTTTTGTATTAGTAAAAAAATGTTGCAATGCACTTGAATAGGCCAGGCCCTCAGTTACCTTTGCATCATCCTTAAATGATGTACTATAAAAAAATGCTGGATTGAAATAGTATATAACAACATTGAAGTAACAATGTAGTTGCCAATTCCATTAGGATCAATTATCTCCCATATTGGCATGCGCCTGTCTTCTCCATTCTACATTTTAAACCTTAATGCCTCCTTTGCCCAATCTGTGGCCTCAAAAAATAGCTAGCAAGAATTTTTTTTTCCATCAACCAAATTCAACACTCTAATCAATGGCTCTAAAATTTGCATGAGCTCATGTTTATCCATCTAAACCAACTCATAAAAAACAAGGCATGCAACAATGATGCCATCCATGTGATCACGAAAGCTAGAATCGACCTAATCCAGTCAAACAAGCATATGTTTCAGGTTCATGCTCTATGCACATGAATTCTGTAAAACAAGGAAGTGAGTGGCAAATCTATTTGCACCTGGGTGAACAAGTTCTTTTTCCTCGGTAGAGGATCTCATCATGTTCAGCACTATAGTGTGATCAATCATATATGAACTTACTGATGAATCTCCCCTTCTTTACTACATGTTTAAATTGTGGAAATTTACAAATGTTATCCACAATTAGATTAAGAAAATGTGCTGCATATAAGCTCCAAAACAATGTAGGGTACTTCATAAAAAATAGTCCATTATTTGTGATACATTGAACCAATAGTGTGACACAATCAGCTGCATTATTTGTGATAAATTTAACCACATATTGTGGCCCAACCTTGCTCACTGCCTCATCAAGAAGGAAGAGAAGTGTGTGGGCTGATTTCACTCTATGAAATAAATCCATAGATTTGAAGAAAAGCCTTGCCACTCTTGGGTGTCAAAACTTGATCGATGTATGAATTTTTATATCTGTCTGCCCATTTTACATTATAGTGCAACCTATCTTTGCTTGCTTAGCAATTATCTTGCACAACATCTTTCAACATATTTGAAGCCAAGAATCAAAATGGTGAGGACATTAGTCATTGTTTGCTAAGAGAGATCTCATAAATTATATATTCGCTTTCTATTGCATGCATGAACTTTCTTGATCCCATGCTCTCTAAAGATGGTTAGGTTCTAGATGTGGTATGGGGTGCAATAAAAGCATTCATTTTGCCCCTACTAGTGTTAGGTTTTTTGGAAGAGCAAGGTAATGCAAAAATGTTGGCTTGAGTGTCATGGAAGTTCTTCCTCGACCAAAAGTCTCTCTCCAACTCCAGTGTCACTAGATGACCTTGTGGATGACCCAATAGTAATCCATTTTTTTCACTTTGCTTTCCAGAAAGGTCTCATGAGAAAATGAGGCTTGGTGAGATACATAATTGGGACTTAGATATCCATTGAGATGTCAGGGGTCATTCCTTGCCTACAAAACATGTCTTCCTGCCAGGAGTCATTCCTTGCCTAAACAACCATGGCATGGGTCTCTATTGTGTACTTGTTTACAACAAAGTGTTAAGAATGCAATCTGGCATATGGTCTACATATTAGTTACCTGGGGATATATATTGTGTTAGCTTGTTTAAGTTTGTCATTTGGTATCTTTAGGGTTTCCTTCAATTTCAGCTAGAAATTAAGGGAAAGCCCTAATCTTTGTATCTCATTCTTGATTTTTAAATCAATTCAATACAGAAAGCCACTGTTGGAACTCTTTGTGTTTACAATCAGACTTGCAGGTCTGAACCCATCTTGGATGAACAAATTATTAAAGTATGTATTGTAATATTTAATGGTCATCTTAGCTTTAGTTAGTCATTAATTTACTTTTAGTTGACCTAGCTTTTAGTAACTTTTGTTTACGCTTTAGTTTGTTTTAGCATCTTTTAGTTATCCGCTTTAGTTTGCTTCAGTTAACGATGGATTCTTTTTTAGAAACATCGTCTTGTAATTTTCTATATAAGGAGTATTCCTCTCCTTTTGTAAATAACAAAATAACAAATATCGAATATCAATTATCATTTGATTGTATCAGAGCTTAGGCTCGAACTTTTTTGGCGAATTTTTTAGTAATAAAAACTTGTTGTTTTCCCAAGGAATTTTTAGATGCTTTTGATGGATTTTTTTATAAAAATTCATAAAGATTTTTTAGCCGATTTTTAAAAAAAAAAATCAAAGAAATTTTAGATTTTGTGAGCCTTTTTGAAAAATCGAGGGTTTTTTCTCAAGCCCCTTTTTAAGGGTTTGTTGTAGAAGATTTTTGTGAAGACTTTCAAGAGATTTGAGGGTTTCTTTTGCATGAACTCGCAGATTTTTGAAGAAGATTTTCACGGATCTGTATGTGCACATTTTCAAGGGTTTTTTTGCTAGGTCGTGAGTTATATCTGCAGTTTGTGGATGGATTTTCTCTGATTTTTGGGCAGATTTTCTGAAGATTCGTGGGCATTTTCTTCATTTTTCTGGGCATTTTTTGAAGACTGGTTTCAATGCCTAGGGTTTCTTGTGTGTGCAACATCTTCATTTGGGTTGAGTTCATGATTTGATTTGGGCGATCTTGAAGAATATTTCTAAAGATTTGAAGAGTTTTTGAAAAAAATTCTATAAATTTTTTACTGATTTTCAAAAGTTTTTTGTAGATTTTTTTTGAAAAAATCTTGCTTTTCAGACTTTTTCTGAAAAATCTTGTTTTTTTAGAAGATTTTGGAAGATTTTTGCTTTTTCAAAGGTTTTGAAGGTTTTTTCTGAAAAATCTTGCTGTTACTGAGCCTCATTTTAGACATTTAAAAAAAAAAAATCACGAGAGTTGTGCCAGCTGATTGTCCAGGGTTTCGTGCGAGCTGATCACAAACTTTATCTCATTTTTCGGGCTTTTGGAAAATGGGAGGGATGGCTGCTTTGACCAACATCATGTTGGAAAGTATGCAGAGGTTCAATGGGAAAAGTTATAATACCTGGAAGTAGATGAAGCTCACAGTTTTTGAGTGTCGGTGTCTAGATTTGATTGTTATGTGGGAAAGGACCAGTAATCGCGAGGTGGTCATGCTTCTCGAACTATCACTCGTCGATGATACGTTTCTAGAAGATCATGGATAATTGGTTTATGTTTGTAGGATGACTATTAAGGGAGAGTACTAAAGTATTTATTGTAATATTTAATGGTCATCTTAGCTTTAATTAGTCGTTAGTTTACTTTTAGTTAACTTAGTTAGCTTTTAGTAATTCTGTTTATGCTTTAGTTCGTTTTAGCATCTTTTAGTTATCTGCTTTAGTTTGCTTCAGTTAACGATGGTTTATTTTTAGAAACATCGTCTTGTAATTTGCTATATAAGGAGTATTCCTCTCCTTTTGTAAATAACAGAATAACGAATACGAATATCAATTATCACTTCACAGATGCCCCTCATTTTACTTATTTGCATTTAAGCTTTTGCTTCTGCAATTTTTTTTCTGTCCTTTTTGGAACTTAGCAGCCTGTGATTCAGAGGCTATAAATGAACAGAATTAGTATTTCTAGATTAAGGAATATAATTGAGAAATATATCATGAAGGTGAAAATAAAAATTATATTTTCTGAAGCAAGGAACAATCATGCTATCAATAATCCAGTTAGTGAATTTAACAGCAAACAGAGAGGGGTGCTTCTCCCCAAAAGCATCAGTTTCAACTTTCAAGTTATTGCAACTTCAATCAAAATTAAAATTTATTGGTCAAAGAAACAAATTAAAAAACACTGAGGTTTCAGTCCAAATCAAGCTTTGAAGGATACAGTTTCATTGTTATGCTAATGGCTTAAGAGCTGAAATTATTTATTCATTAGAAATGGGATTTTGGCATCGTTACAAACAATTTCTTGCTCAGTAAATTATCATGAAGTCAATTTGGAGCCAGAATGGTTAACATATTTACCATGATTGTGTGTTGCCAATTTATCAGTTTCTCTTGGAAAATTGCCTGTATTGTATTTAAAGGACCACCCTTCTCTTTTCTCAACCAATGAATTGAAGACACGAAGAAGAACAATATTGTGTGAGACATTTGTGTCCTAGCAGGCAAAAGAATCATCATTGATATGCTAAGTTAAGAACACATCCAGAAATGTGGCAGCTAAAACAGATTCCATATTTTTAACTCCTTGATAGCAAGAAAGAAAATGAACTTCCATTTTTCAGTAATGCTTCAGGGATAGAGAATTTCGTGTGGTAATATATTTATTTGTTTAGTTTTTAAGATTATATAAACAGAAGATAAATGTTAGGCTATGTTACCCCAAGTTTCCATGATGTGTTTCAGAGAAGGGTATTTATTAGTGACTTGGGAGAACCTCTGTTTGAGAGAAGAGCAGGTGATGATGTTGGGGATTCTCTGCCGAATGTATAAAAAACACTGTTTCTCCAAGTTTTGGCATTTTGGGATGGCAAAAGATTTTCTGGATTTTGGGGATGGTGGGGGATAATATTAAAAAGTAATTTTAAATTTTCAAAATATAAATTAAATAAAAAATAGTATAAAGTAAGTGAAAGGAAGTTGAAATATAAAAAGGTATATAAAATGTGCCGAATTTGCAATCACATTCCATTTATCCAATGATCCATATCTTCATTTTAATTACATATTATGATTTTTAAATTTCATTTATATCAATGGATGTTACAAAGTACAAATGAGCTGAAATCTTAAATGAATATGTGCTAGGGTTTCTGGGTGTTCAAATGGAAACCTTTGGATTGGAACACTTGTGGGTCCCACCTTAGGTTTTTATTTTTTGTTTTGACTGTCATTTAACGGGTGGTGTATGGTTTGACATCCCCTGGACGTTAAAGAGATATTGAGGATGACAGCCAATACCCAAACTGCTATTAAATAGGGAGATGTTCTGCCTGTCACCACATTCCCAAAATGTCCCTGAATGGGTTGGATGCTTTCTTATTTCTAGTATACTGATAACAGTATTAATGCTAGGAAATAAAATCTGCTACAACCTCTAGACCTGAACTTTCAAACAATTAAACAGAGAAATACACATGTATTGTGCACCCAAAAATACTTGAGTAAAGCACTGAAAAATAATTTTGTTCAACAAAAAACTGCTTCATTGGCATTCCAAATTTTTTGAATATGTTTTAAGGTTTGTGCAACTGTGAAGACCGTATAGGTGACTGAGTTTAACATTAATTTTTTTTTTTGTTCCTGCCCATTTGCAGCACCTTGGAGACACGACAGATGCCCTTGTGATACCACCCGCCCCAAGGGATGTGTACTGGTTATTTAGTTGTAAATCGACATGCATGATTAATAGTCATGCATCTCTTCAAAGTTTTAGGGATTTATGACATTAACCTTTGCATATCATTGTTGAATAGAATGAGTTTAAGTAGTATATCATTAGGTGATAAGGAAATATAATGCCTTGTTTTACTAAGGGAATGATTATTTATTTGGGGGAATCCTTTTATGGTTTGGCTGGGAAATTCATGGAAAAAAAGAGAGGAAGAAAAGAGTGGCAGCTATTGAGTGAAAAAAGAGAGAGGAAGAGAAAGAGTGGGAGCTAGTGAGTGAAAAAAAAGAGAACTATGAAATGGGGAATAGAAAAATGTTTTACTGAGGTGGATAGATGAACATAGGTTGGTTGGGTATGACCTGTTGGGACTCAAATTTGCAATTGCCTTTTTGCCTGAGTTCCTTCCCTTTTTTTGTAACTTAGCTAGTTTACCCAAGTTTGTAACCGATTTGAGAAATCAGTCATGGGTTGGGTTTTGTCTAAATTTCTTTGCACCAGTGGATAGAACACAAAAAATTAAGCCCGGTTGCCTTTTGAAGTTTTGAGAAATTCCTTATGGTTAAGAAGTTATGCCATTGTGGGTATTTTCCTTACATTCGGCACATCTTATTTTCCCTGCAATGTTCGGTTCTATTCAATATTCCCACAAAAGGTCTCTAGTGGAAAATGACTAAGTGTTGGTTTTGTGGGAATTCTTCTTCCATCAACAACTTCACCTTTCCTCCCCTTCCATATCCGATTCCCTTTGATATTCCCACTTTGTGGGAAAGTTCAACTTCTCTAGAACTTTGTGGATATTTCCATCCAAACTTCACTTCTTTGCTTTCATATCCGACTCATTTGGTTCTTCTTGCTTTGCGAGGAATATGTGCCCAATCAGAACTTTGCGAGCATTTCCAAGTGAACTTCACCTTTCACATCCAAATGCTCATTTCCACATCTGGTTCCGATGCATTTGCTCACTATCTTCTTTCATCCCATCCATCTTATTCCTACTTGCTGACACCATGCTGCTGTCACCCCTTGCTGACATCACCAGTGGGACTTTTCATCCGAACCTGACATGTTGTAAAGTGCATGTTCACGTGCATTTGAAGATTGATAAAATAACAGAATATTTGGCAGGTGTTTTCAAGTGTACCAGACATCTTTCAAATGTGCAAATCCGGTAGTGGTTAAAATCCCCGCAAAAGAACCAAAATGTTTGGTTGACCTTAATTTTCCTGCAATGCACTATTTTGAGTTCTTGATGTGTTTTTGAAGCCAAATTGATCCAAATTTCATGTATTTGGCCTGTGATTGTTCTTTAGATGGATTTCTAGGTAAATTAAAGTGCATTGGTGACTCTTTCACCAACCAAGAATTAATGATGCGGCTATGGGTTGGTATGTTGGTGCTCGAATTGTTTCTACTTGCAGATTTCAAATTCACCTACTGCCATTACTGCTCCTCGTGGATTTGATTTCACCTACTTGAATTAATGCCATCGCTCCCTCAACTATGGGAAGCTATTGTTGAACACACCTTTCGATCTACAACATTCATTATGGGTGCGATTTCTCTTCTGTCGTCCATTTTTATTTGGTACTGTGTGCCATGATTAGGGTTGGGCATCTGGGTGTATATGTTGGCAATTTTTGATCATTCTGACAAATGTTGGCTCGTTGTGTGTTCTTCAGATGCTAAGGAAGTTGCAAGGCATCCACTAATGCTGTAGTCCAGTTTATTGAGAGATTGTAGACTTGAAATAGGAGAAGATTAATATTGTAATGAGATCTTGTTGCAAAATGTCTCCATGGCATTTTGTATGTATTTAGGAGAGTTTCTTAGTCGTAGCTAGAGATTTTCCCTTGCCACATTTGCTGGTATGAATGTAACATTGAGTTAGATGAATGTGACAGCATTTTGAAGACATTGCAAGGCTTGTAATGATCTTTATTAGTTTTATGCATGAATTCTGCTGCAAGGTTTCATATTCATTGGTGTATGTTAATACATAGCCGCATATTCTTCCTTTTCTGTTTGTTCTCTTCTCAGTGGCGTGACTCTGTTGCCCAATAGATAGGCACTGGTCTGGAACCACACTCCAATCTCACACAATCAAATCAAAACATTAATCAGTAGTTTAGTAAGTGGTCCTTCCTGTGCATCCATGACTGTCATTATAACTAGGGAATCATTCTTTAGTGAACATTCAGTAGATACATTTCATGTGGGTCATGCTTGCACAATTATATCAGCTATATAGGTTTATATGTAGCCAGTTGTTCTTAGTCTAGTGATAGTCTTTGGGACTAAGACATCAAGTTGGGTTTGGCTGTCCTTGTCTCATTTTAATCATTTTATGTGATTTTTCAATACTTATTAAGATATACCCTTGGGAACACCCTTCTGAGTCTAAGCTGAGCTCAAAGTATAGGAGATCTAACTCGCTCTTGTAGAGTTGGCCATTATCCCTCCAGAGTCTGTTGATGAGCTGATTTCACTTGCGCAATGACAACCTTGGCCTTGTGAGTGAGATTTTTCTCTAGGAAGTGGAGCAGTGATTTTGAGACCCAACATAACCTATGAGGCTTGCATACCCAAAATAGGATGATTAGTTTCTGATGAAATCTTGGATTGTAGAATTCAATTGTTTATGAACAAGTTGTAATTCCATTTTTAAAATGAGTGAGATTGAAATATTCGAGCTAATTTTTTTTCGCTTTTTCAAATCTAAATTACAATCAATGCACCCATGGTGCTAAGATAAAACTAAAACGCAGCTGAAGCAACTCTAACCGTAATGTACACCGTGATCCCGACAGGCAAGGTGTGAGCATTGGTCGAGGGATCTAAATCAATTGTTTATGTAGAACTCTAACTGCTAAATGGTTTCACATGCATGCAGCATATGGTCGAGGATCTTCTACACTAAGGCCGAAGGAAACTCTACACCAAGCATAAAAGCAATTCAAAATTCCGGAAGATGGGAGTGAGGGGCCACTATATGGCGAGAGTGTTACAGCAATGCTTGAAAGCTATGTAGCCTGCCTCGGTGGCTCCGCCCGGGTCCTGCCTCGCTCCTGGTCCCGGGTCCCGGGTCCTGGCCCTTCGTTCCGCCGTGTCCTTAGATTTAGCCTTTGGTTCGCCGTTGAAGAATCCGAGCGCACCTCGGAAGCGTAACTCCTAACCTGCTTAACTCCAAGTAACCCTAAGGCAAAGTGATTTTTTTTTGTTTTTTTTAATGTTTACTTCACTTTGACTTTGACCCACGCCCATGGGAACCCTAAAAGTGGCCTCTAAAACATGTTAAACACCTAAACTGCCTCATTTTCATTCATTTGTTTTGCAAACAAGCATTTTCATTCCACATCATATCACAATCTGTAGCATTAATAATTCTGATCTTGCTATGCAGTTTCTAATTGTCGATTTCAACGAACTCCAACCTTCGATTACAAATTGTAGATGCATGGGGACTTACTCTTTCAGAAAGGAAACACATACCTATGTAATAAATATTTATGATGTGGGTACAGTTTAAATAATTAAAATATTGTATTCAAATCCCTTTAGAGACAGGGATAATGTTCCCCATTATAACCTCAAATTTTCAAATATATTAAAAAAAATTCCAATCCATTCAGATACGGGGATAAGGTTCTCCATTATAACATCAAAATTTTAAATAAACAAAGAAACACAGATCTCAAATTTTAATAACCATTTAAGTATAAAATAGTCAAATCAACTAGTCTCTAAATTTTGATTGTTTATTTTTTAATTGATATTTAAGATCACATTTTATCATCCATTATAAAAAAAATAAAATCATAATCCTAGATAAGAAAACAATATGTATTGCAATACAAACTCAAATTACCAGTAAACATTACAATGCAAAGGTCCTACAATTTGATTTTTTCCAACCATTAAACTTACATAGAGAGAATTTACAATATTATCCTCAAATAACCACAGAAAACATCACTGTGCTGCATTACAAAAGAGAGTGAAATAAAATTATAAAAGCAATATACATAAGAAAGAGCAACTAAACAGCAAACCCTATAGCAGCAAAATATAAGTGTATATAGCATTCTCTGAGAAGAATGCACAACTGAATCGCAAACAAAGTTTAAGTCTTAAAACCAATAGCTCCACTTCAAATATAGTATCAGCTAATTTCTTAATAGGAGCAATGCAAGATCTGATAATAATGGCCCTAGTTTATATCTCCAAAGACAGTGAAGATAGGGGCGGCTTGTCGGTCTTGTGGGCTCAGCCTACTTCATCTAATGTCAATGTTGACATTGATATGGATGATCTAGAGAATCCATATGATGATTAAAACTTTGAAAGTGTTGTAACATTGAACTTGAAGTTTGAACAATGAATATTTATCATGTTTTAAATGACATTCAAGCTTATGGTGGTTTTGTTGCTTCTATATGATGTTATCGCTATGGATATTCTAAACTCTAATTCCGAATTCATGCTTCTAGGCTGCATATATATATATATATTTTTTTTTTTACATATTTTGTAATTTGTACTAACGTAACTCCAAGACCTAACCTAACCTACCCCCAAAATTTTGTTTAACCGCTAACCTAACTCCGCTAACCTCAACTCAACCGCTACTTAGCTTGAAAGGAATAATCAAAAGCTGAAAATACTCAACACCCAGAATGTGCTTGCTAACCCAGAGTGGGAAAGTAGCTACCATAGGGCGGAGATGTAACTATTACAAATAACTTCAAATGAAAGTGAGCATTACAAACAGAATTGAACAAGCTTGATAATTACTGCCAGTACTACTGCCAGTTTACAAAATGAAAATCATTCGCCTGCCAAGAGCATAGGAACTAGAAAGATTAGCATTACAACATATTAAGGATTCCCCTTGGCTTGATTCAAGATGCCAAATCAATAACTCTCACAAGGACTGAAATAATACTTCTGATTTTCTCAAATCTGCACTTTAAATTTAAAACTAGCAACCTATGAAATTACCCATATGCTCATATCTCACTTATAACTCACTCAAAAAGCATGAACTCTGATGCATAATATTCCTAGTATGATGGCGCTCAAGCTAGCAACCAAAAGCAGACTTAAAATGCAACTATCACTCAATGCACAATTCCCAAGACAACTGAAAAGTACGGCCCAGCTGAAAGAGGCGATTTTCTTTTAAAAATTACAGCCTTCACTTAAAATTCTATAACCTTGGGAATAGGGTCGGCCTCTACAAACAGAAAGGATAAGACAATACCCAGAAGCAATATTTTTGTCTTTTTTGATTTACTTAATAAAAACTCACCTACTATAGCTAAAAAATGCAATAAATCGAAATAATCTATCACGCTAAAGAATTGACTAAAATGTACCTACAAGTCAGGGACATAATGCACACAAGTAAATGCAACTCACAAATGAGACTATTTCACCACTAGTTGTCAGATAGAAAGCGAGAAGCAATGCCCAAGCTAGGAGGCCTTCATTCCTAGAAGCAATCCCAAAGCCAATCCGGCAGCATAACATTCCTGTAGATAAAAGATACCCAAATGATGATCCAAGTCTTCCTTTTATAATTTCAGGTTGACTTCTCGAAACCCTAAACTCCTCTCAAAGTCAAAAACCCTAATCTCCTCAAAGATGGCGTCCTTTTCCTTCAAGTTGAATATTCACTTTTAAAATAAATTCAATACTTTAATAAATGCGCCCACCTTATATCTTGATTTGACTTTGGATAAAATATAAAATAATCCTTAATGAGGCGCCACCCTCAAAAAGACCACTTTTCAAAACAACATAAAGTCAATAGACTAGGCCAAGGGGTCAACGTTAAAATATAATATTAAAACGTGACTTTTAATTAAATAACTCACTTATCTCTCCAATTGTGCCTTGAAGCCATTAATGAGCAAGTCAACTGACCAAACTGGAGTAGGAAGTCAACCACGCTGAACCCAACTGTAAAACTGCTAGAAATAGAATTTACTAAAAATAGTAAATTCCTGAAGATGCTCAGAATGCCAAGACGAACATACCACTGCGAAGCTCTCTGAAAACCCAGAAAGAATCCGCAATTGAAACAATCAACTCCGAGCCAAAACATCCTTCAAAATAGGAAACCCTAATTTTACCTTCCGACTAGCCTACGGGTCTCCGGAATAGGCCAACGGTCACTGAAAAAGTCAGGCTTGAGACGGGGACATTACAGTCCGCCCTCCCCAAGATTGCTTGTCGTCAAGCAATTGCAAACCTGGATGCTGCAGAACCTCCTCATTTTCCCAAGTTGCATCTTCCAAAGGCAAATTTTTCCACTTCACCAAGTATTCTCTGATTGTTCTTTTCCTCAAAGAACGTTCTCTGAAATCAAGTATCTCCTCTGGAATTAGAACCAACTGTCCTTCTTCACCTAAAGGTGGCAACTGTGATGAAGCAACTACATTATGTCCAAGTTCCTTCTTGAGGCGAGACATGCGGAAGACATTATGTACTCTGCTGTCAGAAGGTAGCTCCAACTCATAAGCTACTGCCCCAACCTTTCTGATGACCTTGAATGGCCCATCGAAGCGAGGTTTGAGCTTCTCAGCTCCACTCTTCTTGAGAGTAGACTATTTGTAAGGCTGTAATCAGAGATAAACCATATCCCCAACCTCGAAAGAATGTTCAACGCGGCTCGGATCAACATACCTCTTCTGCTGATTTTGTGCAATCTACAGATTATCCTTCAATGATTTCATGATGTCTTGACTTTGCTGCAACAAGTCCTTGGCTTGAGGTGCCTTGCTATCACCAAACACCAAATTGGCAAAGCTAGGTGCTTCATACCCATAGAGAGCCAAGAAAGGAGACATCTTAATTGACATATGAAATGAAGAGTTGTAACAGTACTCGCCTATGTGCAGCCACTTAACCCATACTCTTTGCTGCTCTGACACAGTTTCTCAAGTAGCCTTCCAACCACTTGTTCACTATTTCCATTTGCCCATCTGTTTGGGGATGGTAACTAATGCTTGGAGTAAGCACAGTACCACTCATTCTGAAGACCTCTTGCCAAAAAGTGCTTAGGAACTTGCTGTCCCTATCATTCACAATGTTTTTTGGCAACCCATGCAACCTAAACACCTCATGAAAAAATAGATCTGCAACTTGGGCTGCAGAAAAAGAGCTAGTAATGGCGAAGAAATGAGCAAATTTGGTTAGTCTATCCACTACCACATAGATACAATCCTTCCCTTGGGCCTTGGGCAACCCTGTGATGAAATCCATCGAGATGCTTTGCCATTTTTGATTGGGAATAGGGAGTGGTTGCAGAAAACTAGCTGGTAATGTATGCTCATTCTTATTCACTTGACAAATAGGACACTCCTGAATGTAGCGTTGAACTTCTCCTTTCAATCCTTTCCAAGAAAACCTTTCTCGGATCTGCCTATATGTCTTGAAAAATCCTTGGTGACCAGCAACCGGAATGTCATGAAATGTCAAAAGAATCTTCTTCTTAAGCTTAGAATCAGCCACCAGAAAGATTCTCCCCTTATAGTGTATCAATCCCTCAATCACCTTGTACCTTTCATCCTGAAAAGTACCCTCAATAATGCTGGTTGCAAACTGATTTTTGGCATAATCAGCAAGCAACATGTCCCTCCAATCTGCAGTAAGCTCACACAATGAGCTAAGATGGGGTCTCCTGGATAGAGCATCCGCCACAATATTATTTTTCCCTTTGACATATTCAATGTCAAAGTCGTAAGCTTGAAGCTTACTCACCCACTTCTGTTGCCTCTCGTTCAGGTCCTTCTGATGCATAAAATGTTTGAGGCTATTGTGATCAGTCTTGACCACGAACTTGTTTCCCACCAAGTACTGCCTGAACTTGGCTAATGCATGCATAATGGCAAGCATTTCCTTATCATAGATTGAGTATGTTCTTTCAACACCCCTCAGTTTTCTGCTTTCAAACACAATAGGATGTTTGTCTTGTATCAGGACAGCCCCAACTCCTTCACCGGATGCATCACATTGCAGTTTGAATGGCTTGGAGAAATCCGGAATAGCCAGAACCGGACACGAGCTCATGATCTTCTTGAACTTGTCAAAAACCATTTGAGCCTTTTTTGACCAACAGAAAGCTCCCTTTTTGGTGAGATCAGTAAGAGGAGCAGCATTCTGTGAATATCCTTTTACAAATCTCCGATAAAATCCACAAAGACCCAGAAAACCTTTCAACTGAGTCAAGTTCTCAGGAGGTGGCCAATCAACTACAGCTTTGATCTTTTCAGGATCTACCTTCACTCCCTCAGCACTGATTATGTGGCCAAGGTACAGTAACTCCTCCATTCCAAATTCACATTTGGATGCTTTTGCGAACAAACTCTCAGATTCCAGGATACTAAGCACTTCCTCCAAATGCTTGAGATGATCTTCCCAAGTCTTGCTGTAAATCAAGATATCATCGAAAAATATCAACACGAACCTCCTTAACTGATTCTGGAAAACTCTGTTCATGCAAGACTGGAAGGTAGCAGGAGCGTTAGTCAACCCAAATGGCATGACTAAAAATTCGAAATGGCCATAATGACATCTGAAAGCTGTCTTCTCCACATCAGATCCTCTCATCCGAATCTGATGGTAACCCGATCGCAAATCGATCTTCGAGAAAAACTTGGCCCCATGAAGCTCATCAATGAGCTCATCTATCCTGGGAATGGGGTATCTGTTTTTGATGGTGCTTTGATTCAAAGCCCGATAGTCCACACACATGCGCATGGTACCATCCTTCTTCTTCACAAGAACCACTGCAGATGCAAAGGGGCTCTTGCTTGGGCGAATGAAACCCATCTCCAAGAGTTCTTGAATATTCTTCTCAATCTCATCCTTTTGCCTCTTCGGGTACCGATATGGAGTTGTAATTACCGGTTTAGCTCCTTCCTTGAGCTCTATGATATGTTCTGAACCCCGTTCAGGTGGTGGTCCAGGAGGCAAATCTGCAAAGACTTTGCTCTTCTTCGTGAGTAGAGACTGAACATCAGGAGGATGGTCTCTTTTAGTCTCAACCGGACTAGCAGGAAGGATCATGCACTCTGCAACCCATTCAGCTTGATCGTGACGGATCAGCCTTGCCATTCTTTTGAATGACACAACCCGAGGGCCCCCATTGGACATTCCTCTTAGTACTATCTTCTTCCCATCGGATTGAAACTTGAGCTCCATAGTTTGCAGATTCAAGGAGATCTCCCCAAGTGAACGCAGCCATTGAATGCCTAGAACGGCATCAGTATCCCCAATGTGAACTACATAGAAGTCATCCTTGACTTCGTAGTTTCCCAATTGCATGGTCATGTTCGAGATTTTCTTGGTGCATGAAATATGGAATCCATCGGCAACCATGACCTTGAAGCCTTTAAACTGCTCTGTTTGCAGCCCCTTCTTTGCCACCACAACTTCATCAATGAAGTTATGTGTTGCTCCAGTGTCAATCAAAGCAATGATTCGCTGCCATTTTACCATCCCTCGAACCTTGAAGGATTCGTTTCTTTGAAAACTCGAAAGTTGAGCCAAGACTCCTCCACTTTCCTTCTCATTTTCGGACTCTTCTGGAGCTTTTTCTACTTCACTTTCTTCAAAATCAGATTGCTGGTCTGAAAAATCAGAACTACTTTCACCAGCAAAATAGTACTCAATCTGATTGAATTTAACTCCCTTAGGGAAAACATGATCTTGAGACCATTTTTCCCTACACCGGAAACACAATCCCCTTTCTTCTGAGTTCATTCAGGGTCTCCAGATCCAATCTTGTGACATGGGGATTATGATGTTTGAACTCCTTATGCTGAGGTCTCAAAGGAGGTCTATGCTGAGGTCTTTTCCCTTTATCCCTTTTCTGAAAGGGGGAATTGGATTGAAACTTCGCCTTAGGAGCAGCCCACTCCATGTTTCTTGCCTTCTTCATGGCCTCCTGCAGGGTCGGTGGATCAAAGGCTTTAATCCAACCTTTGAGTGGTTCTGTCAAACCTTCACTGAAAAGGATCACCAATCTCCTCTCCGTGATTCCAGTAACCATGACTGAGAGTCTCTGAAACTCAGCTATGTAGGCATCAACTGTGCCATACTGCCTCAACTGTGCAAGTTCTCTGAAATGTATTTCAGGGTCCTTTTTCTCAAACCTCTCGATGAGCCTAGTGGTGGACTCATCATAAGTTGTGATTGACCGATGACCCAAAGTAACTAGGCCATGGTACCACCACTCGTGCGTCACCCCATCAAGGTGTAGCGTAGCGAACTTGATCGCCTCTTCTTCTGCCATGGGTCTGAGAGCTAGATAGTTATCCAGCTTCTGTATCCAAGCTCGAGCTGAACTGGTATCACTCCCGTCAAAGTGTGGAAGTGTAACCTTGTTGACAGCTTGGTACAAGTCTCCTTGAGTTGATGGTCTTCTTTGATCATAATGTCTCCCTTGTCCTTTATTCTTCCTTTTATGATCCATGAAGTCATTATAGGACATGTCCATCTTGATGTCAACAAGGAGAGAATCATACTCCGCACGGCCAAGTCTCAATTGCTCCACGAATGAAGCATTCTCTTCAGGATCTGGCTGGGTGTTTACTGGTGCCAAGAAGGTGGGTTTGAAAGGCCTGGTTGAGATGTAAGTGTTGTTTGAAACATGTGGAGCTGCATGTCCATCATGCTGGTTGGAGTCACTATGCTCTCCTCTATGCCCTGAATTATTCTGTGGAGTTGTGTTCTGGCCCACTTTCCCCATCATGAGAGATACCATGTCCATCAAGGCATCCATCTTCTTTTCAAACCTCTTTCCGGGACTTATCGATCTTTCTCTTCCCTTCCCACTGTCATCTCTGTTGTTGGTAAACCTCTCGTTACCCCCAACTGATCTCTCACCTTCTGCCATGTCAGTTTCCTGAGAAGACTCCCAATGAGCCCTCAAAACCTCTGAAGCTGTCTGACCTTCTGGACCTGATAGGGCTGGAACTGTTTTCCAACCTTTTTGTCTTCCCTTGCAATGTACCTCTTTTCTCTCTGCCACCATAGACGTATTGTTCACGATGGATGGCAAGATCTGGCTCTGATACCACTGAAATATTCCGAGCCAATTTTTTTCGTTTTTTCAAATTCAAATTACAATCAATGCACCCGTTAAGGTTAGAAGATAAACCAAAACGTGCTAGCAACTCTAACTAGAATGTACACCAGGATCCCGATGTGGGCAAGGTGTGAGCATTGGTCAGAGGATCTAAATCAAATTGCTTATGCAGGAACTCTAACCAAGAATGGCACCGATGATGGCGAGCATATGGTCAGAGGATCTTCTACACTAAGTGCTGAAAGGGAACTCTACACCAAGTATGTGCTACCCAATCCAGTATGGAGTGAGGGGCGACCATATGGCGGAGTGTTACAAAATACAATGCTTGAAAGAAATACTGAAAAGCTGAAAGTACTCAACACCCAGAATGTGCTTGCTAACCCAGAGTGGGAAAGTAGCTACCATAGGGCGGAGATGTAACTATTACAAAATAACTTCAAATGAAAGTGAGCATTACAATTCAGAATTGGACAAGCTTGATAATCACTGCCAGTACTACTGTCAATTTACAAAATGAGAATCACTCGCCTGTCAAGAGCATAGAAACTGAAAGATTAGCATTACAACATCTTAAGGATTCCCCTTGGCTTGATTCAAGTGCCAAATCAATAACTCTCACAATGTCTGGAATAATACTTCTGATTTTCTCAAATCTGCATTTTGAATTTAAAACCAGCAGCCTATGAAATTACTCAAATGCTCATATCTCACTTATAACTCACTCAAATGGCATAAACTCTGATGCACAATACTCCTAGTATGATGGCGCTCAAGCTAGAAACTAAACACAAACTTAAAATGCAACTAACAATTAATGCACAAATCCCAAGACAAGCTGAAAAGTACGGCCCAGCTGAAAAGGGCGATTTCCCTTTAAAAATCACAGCCTTCACATTAAATTCTATAACCTTGGAATTAGGATCGGCCCCTACAAACAAGAAGATTAAGACAATACCCAGAAGCAATATTTTTGTCTTTTTTGATTTACGAATAAAAACCTTAATCTGCTATAGCTAAAAATGCAATAACTGGAAATAATCTAATATGCAAGAATCTGATCTAAACAGCCACAAGCTGATTACAATGCACACAAGTAAATGCAAACTCACAAATGAGACTATTTCACCACTAGTTGCTGTATTGCAAGCAAGAAGCAATGCCCGAGCTAGGAGGCCTTCATTCCCCAAAGCAGTTCCAGAGCCAAACCGGCAGCATAACAATACTATAGACAAAAGATGCCCAAATGATGATCCAAGTCTTCCTTTTATAATTTCTGGTTGACTTCTCGAAACCCTAAACTCCTCTCAAAGTCAAAAACCCTAATCTCCTCAAAGATGGCGTCCTTTTCCTTCAAGTTCAATATTCACTTTTTAAATAAATTCAATACTTTAATAAATGCGTCCACCTTATATCTTGATTTGACTTTGGGTAAAATATAAAATAATCTTCAATGAAGGCGCCACCCTCAAGAAGACCACTTTTCAAAACAACATAAAGTCAATAGACTAGGCCAAGGGGGTCAACGTTAAAATATAACATTAAACGTGACTTTTTAATTAAATAACTCACTTATCTCTCCAAATGTGCCCTGAAGCCATTAATGAGCAAGTCAACTGACCAAACTGGAGTAGGAAGTCAACCACGCTGAACCCAATTGTAAAACTGCCAGAAATAGAATTTACTAAAAATAGTAAATTCCTGAAGATGCTCATAATGCCAAGACGAACATACCACTGCGAAGCTCTCTGAAAACCAGAAAGAATCCGCAATTGAAACAATCAACTTCGAGCCAAAACATCCTTCAAAATAGGAAACCCTAATTTTACCTTCCACTAGCCTACGGGTCTCCGGAATAGGCCAATCACTGAAAAAGTTAGGCTTGAGACGGGACACATGCAGATTCTGCTAGTATGAGTCTGCTTGAAATGGCTACCCGTTGCAGGTACTTGATCCAAGTCTGCATTAGACACTAACTAATCTTATTGCAGCTTGATCCTTATCAATTTGTGCCATCTCATTGGGTCCACATCCCATGGTGTTGCTAGATTCTCTATGAGACACAAGGTATTATGTGAAACCAAAAGCTTTAAGGTATGCTTGTTCCTCTTGACAGAATGAATGAATTAATGATATCAAGTTTCCACAATCCATATCAGTTAATCTTGCACATACTTTTCTGGATTAGATTGCGTGAGAGTTTTTGCATTAACTCTCATGCAATCTAATCCAGAAAAGTATGTGCAATACTAGAATGAATGAAGTTATGTCTAGACCATTTATTATCATCAATGGAGGAACTACATACTTGTAATAATAGGGGAACAACTATTGTGGTTATTAGTGATGGAGGCCCTTGTAAATGCTGTGATGCTATTAGGTCCTCTTGTACTAGTCTCCTTGTAAATCTTTGTTTTACTTGCGTAGCACTTGAGTGTGACAAATTTGGTCTAGTCATTTGCAGACACCTCAACATTGTACTTCTCATCAATTGCTTTCATGAAGCCTTTTTTCACTTCATTGCCCACCATAGGAACAGCTCTACCTAGCCTTTACACACACCACTTTTAATTCAATGGACTTACAACCATGTGCAAATGATTTTTTAGCTTCTCCTACCTTCGATGAATAATAGGCTGAATGTGCTCATTATAGAACTATAAGGTGGGGTGTCTCTTTTGTACAATGACCTTCATTTGGCAAGTATGCTATTAATGGTTGAATGTGCTGAGTCCCCATATCTAATCATTGTGAAAACTAGGGATATGATGGAGGCATTGTATTGGCATCAAACCAAAAATCATCATGTCATGACCAATGAATGCAAGGGCTCTTGCAATTCAACATCATCCTCTCCAAGAGAATGAATTATGATTAAATTCTTTCTTGGAGAAGGATTGAATAGGGCATGCGATGTGTAGTGATTGTTAGTAAACATTTATGCATATCTTGCATTGACTACAACCTATTTTATCCGGTCAATTTTCTCCATTCCTTCAGTGCATTGTTCATGGAATGCACACGAGGAGTCCAATAAACATGTTTGTAGACCAGCTTCAACCAAGTTTCTTGTTTACTTGTGCACATATGTTGCATCTCTTTTGTACTCCAGATCTCATTTATAAATATTTTAATCTAAAATTTTAACATTCAATATTTATGGTTAAAAATCAGAATAGAAAAAAATAAGCAATTTATTTTATTGAACTTGGAAACTTTTCAAATAAAATTAAAAATCCCCCAAATCTGGAAAAAACAGCTCACTATCTATTATTTTTTAACAGTTCAATATTTTTGTATGGAAAGATTGAAACTTGAAACCCTAAACAAATAGAAACAGAATGAAAAAATTCTAAAATCTGAAAAAAACAACTGTCCTCTTTTGGTTTTTATTTATTTTAATTTTAATTATTGAAATTTGTAGCCCTAAACAAAAAGCAGCTATCAAAACTGAAAGCTTTTAGTTTGAAGTTCAAGTTTTGAATATGAAGTGATGATTGATGAGGTGACTATTGAAGCGAAGATTCTTCTTTTCCTCTCCCTCTTCATCTTGCATGATGCAAATTGTTGATGGTGATTTCAGTTGAGGTTGGGTTGGCATTTATAGTTTTTTTAGGGGTGGGGACCTTGGTGGCCCTTTCTTTTAGTTTAGGTTTAGGTTTAGGTTTTTACATAATTTAATAAATATTTAATTCTGTCTGTTTTGGATGATTGAGGGATGCTTGGGTGTTCCTTGGCTGTCTCAGGAACAGCAAGGTGCCCATGGATGCCTTTCACAGAGGTGGCCATCCCTAGGGACTTCCTCTACTACGAAGGGCCTTCTTGGGGATGGCCATCCCTGCAGGCGGCACCCGATGGATGGTAGAAGCATGTCTCGTACCCATCCCACCATCCCTGTGGTGTACCCAGTTCAGAATTGCATCCCTGTGAAACACTATATTTTAATTTTATGGATTAATTTCTTTTAGGTAGAAGATAAAATGGTAGCTGGATTCAATACATCCCATGTTGCCCTTCAAAACTTTTTTCTGGTATTCCTTGAACATTGCACATTTACTAGGTATCTCCTTCATTGCATTGTGATAGGATTAAACTCTGTAGCAATGATTTTTTTGGGGTGTTTTGTTTATAGCAAAAGTAAGGGAGTTATAAACTACAGTTCTGGCTATAGCTCTTGATTATTTTTGTAATATTCAGTCATCCCCTTGTCTGATTGATGATCTTAGTTTTTGCAATGTGGCTTGTGCTGGAAGAAGTGTAAAGAACATTAAGGTTGGTACTTTTGATGCAGGCCTCTGAAAATCAGGAAACTAACTCAGGCAGAACTGAACCGGAAAGCTAGACGGCAGGAACAATTGAAGATTGAGGCAGCAAAGAAGAAGCTTGCGAAAATTGAGAAGGATGTTGAATGGTATGCATGAACTTATACTTGTTTCATTTGCTGGTGAAAGTTAGGAATGTACTTATTTCAGTGCTCCGTAATTGCTTCATTTACTCACACTATACAAGTATTTATCATCATTTTCTCAGAATAATTCTATTTTTTGTAGCCTACCCAACATAATTAAAGAGATAGAAAAGGAGGATGAAGACAGAGAAAGGAGACAACTTCGACGTGCTGTGGCTAAACAAGAACGACTGGCCAATGGCCCACCTCGGTTGGGAAGACAAAAGTAGGATATAATCTACTGTCTGCTGTCCAATAATGATTTGATATGAATTTGAGACTACTACCAAAGCTTTACTGCTGATTTGTTTTATTTGTTGCATACTGTTGCTTCCTATTCATTGCTATTAATTGTCAATCCCCTCAAGTATTGTTTGTTTCATGCAATCATGGTCACTGTTTGTATAATCTTGTACTGTCCCAGATTTGAACCAGCACCAATGCAAGTGCTTTTATCTGAAGAAGTTACAGGTTCTCTTCGGAAACTGAAGGTTAGATCTTGTTTTTGATTCTGCTTCTAAAATGTATTTTTTGGTATTATGGTCCTTTTTGTGTCATGAGATGTTTAAGCTTTTCATGTGATTGTTTCTCCTTTTTCTTTTTTAACATTTTCAGTCAACTAATAAATGTAAAGTTCAATGAATGTTTAGGAGTTTTACTTGGAGATATCATTAAACAATCCACCATGAACATATTTGTTACCATGCTTAGTATTTGCAAGAATCTTTAGAATAACAGCATTGTTAGTTGGGTGTGGGGTCTGCTTCTGCAGCCATCTCTTAATTTGGCATCTGAGGAAATTTCTGGTAGTGCGGCCCTGTCTGAAATGTTTAAACAAGAAAGAAAATGTAATAATGTCCACAAATGACCAAAGGTAGATCAACAAGATTGGAATATACATTAGATATGATAGCAAAGGACTAGGGCAAAAAAGGAGGCCCTAGACAAGAAACAAACACAAAGGGGCCTAACTGAAAAAAAGGGCAAACCCTCAAGTGAATAAAATTGAAAGGGAGGAGGAAGATCCACAATGTAATTAACAAAAGATGACCATCAAGGTGAGTAACCAAAATCCTCAAGTGTCTATGTTCCAAGTTGTGTTGGTACTAGCACAGATTTTGAGAATGATTATTGAGGAGAGTCTAGAGGTAAGTGGGCTAGGTTGGACAACCCTAAGAGGTTGATAAGATCCACACATATAATAAATGGAAATAGTATAAAGAATAATATAGATCTCACACAACACAAGAGATGTTCATGGGACAAAATGCCCTAATATCCAATATATGCAGAAATAGAACTTGCACATTTGTTTGAGGGGCTCCTTCTTGAAAAGGGACTTGCACATTTGTTTGAAATAGGGAGATTGTGCCACGTGAAATGGTATGGCATAGGGTAAATAAAAAATTGGCAATAGAAGATTTAACCACTTCTTGTATTGCATATTGAACATCCTTGTAACACTAGTACCCTTATCTTTCTTATTTCTTGCCTTATCCTCCATATACAACCTAGTCACCCAACCTTCCCAACTAGAGTTATTTTTACACAACCTTTTACGGTTTTACCCCTTGTCCACTTACACATAAAAGATGAGAGTAAGCCCTTGTGTAGCTGCCCCTATAATCCTTGCTGCACTAATGACCACCATACTTAACTCCCCCCATATTGTTTTTTGTCTGCAAATGGCTGTTGCAAATTGTAAAAAGTGTTTTTAAAGGATTAAATGGACCCTTTGCATAAGATTTGAGGAGTTTAGAAGGGCATTCAAATGGGTCATTTGAACTCAGTCATGTAACACTACCACTTCTAGAAAATCGCCAGTAGTACCTCTACGGCCTCTGTTGAATTTCAACCTCTTTATCTCCACTGTTGCTCATTGTTTTATGGTTGAAAATTAAAAACACAGCTGCAAGTGCAAGTTACAAACAAAAAGTCCTTTGTAAGTGTCTGAAGCTTTGAAAACAACAAAAAAAAATGCAAAATAATTTATACAAATGAACAATAGATGGTAAACTTCAAATGATGTAGCTTTAATGCTCCTGCCTCCTAGTTATTCTCACTATTGTCTTTTGCTCCTCTTCTCGCAGCTGTTCTCTTTCTCTGTCTTCTTCACAATATGGAAAATGGAAAAATGAGTTTGTTTTTGTTTTAAGTTGTTAGTTTGGCTGTTTTAGTTTTAGACTTTTAGGATTGGTTTAAACTTTAAAGGGGTGTGAGGTTCTAAGTGCACCCCATCTCCCCCCATTATTTTTTCATTTTTTTTTTTTAAATTGCTTTTTATGTGGATTGTGCTATACGAATGGCTAGCTGTCCTCTACCTTCCTTTGCGATTTCTTGAGAAAGTTTTTATGTTGTGGAAATGTTTCCAATTTTTTTTTTATTAATTTGTTAATTTTATTTTGTTTAAGTTTTTTAAATTGGGTATGGATTTGGGTACAAAAATGTAGGGGATGTGTTCCTGGGGTGCATAGGTACCAAGGAATAATGCCTCTGGTTGAGTATTCGGAAATGTCCTGGCCTATTGTGGGAACAAGGGAATGCTCTAGCATTTATTCTGTTTAAATTTTGATCACGTTTCTAACCTCGTGAGCTAGTTCAGTAGTGAATTAGGCCTTGCCAATCCACATACACCAGAAATGTCATATGGATGCACTTAGCAATCCTATTCAAATGGGGTGTACACAGTACACATGTTTAGTCCCACCAACCTTGTTTAGCATTTTCAAGAAGAAACTCTTTTAAGTGTAATGCACACTGATATTTGCATCTCAAAGAGAAGGCTTGTGGCAGTCTTGAATTGTTGCACATTTAAGAACTCCTGAAACAGTGAACTGAAGGCATACGGACTTCTCCCATGTCTTTATGAGTAAGCTGAAGCTCATCATCCATTATGATGCCAATGGTAGATTCTATTTGTAAATATCGAGGATTTTTTTTTTTTTTTTTTCATTTTTTATATAAAGTTCAGATGAGCACTTGAATTTTGAATTTATCCTCCACCATTTCTTATATCCAGGAATTTGTAACTTTTTTCTTGCTGTTGTCATTCTAGAAATAACTACAAAATAATTTTTGTAGCAGTGTAGCTCACATTTCCTCAAACTTATGCAGCCCAATTTGACAGTTGGTAATTTTTTTCTTAATCAATTTCACAATGTATTTGAAATGATGGCTAAAATTTGCTCTTTAATTTGCTGCAGGGTTGTTGTACTTTGGCAAGGGATAGGTTCAAGAGTTTACAAAAGCGTGGATATTTTGCTCCACGTTCTCAACATAGGAGGTTGAATATCACTTACATGCATGTTAAAATACTTGGTTTGTGGTTTGAATGTTTGAAGTTATATCTAAGCATGTGTTTTTTTGGCTCATTAGGAAGAAATGAAAGATGCGAGGTCTGCAGGATCGGTGCTCGGGAAAAATTTCTATTGGAAAGCATCATGATACAGAGCATTTCTTTTGGTAGCTTTAACACATTTTTTTTCAAGAATGAACCGAAGCTTGGAAATCTTTATCAAAATGGTGGCATTGTGGTTGAAGAGTCCCACATAATAGGCAACCATACAAGTTGTATCAATATCATTGTGATCATGCTGAGATTTCTGGATAAAAGTTAAAACTGTATGATTTTTTAAAATTGACGTTTCGGATCAAACTCCATGATCCATCTTCAGGATAGAGCAGAAAGAGAAAATAGAGCCATTGATCCATTTTTTGAAGACAGCTCTTAATTTCTGGAAGCTTATTTAGTTTTACTTTCCAATTCCATTGACTGCATTTGGTCAGTTATGGAGACAAATATATTTTCTTCCTTTGGGATAGTTGCTTTGGTTGGGCCTAATCTTTCCTCAACTTTATTCTCCTGGAGATTGTTATGCAGGACCCGGGATAGTGTAATTGTGTACTTGGTGGAGAAACTATGTAAAAACTCTAGCTAAATGCACAAATAATAGATACAGAGATACTCCAGCAATAACTATATGTTTTTTATTTTCTTCAAACAATATTCTTTCAAATCAAAATCTGCCAATATGTACAACTTATTGGGCACACCCAACATTCAAACCTGCACACCATTGATGATTGTGTTGACACTCCAAAACTCAAACCGCTACTTGAGGGTTTCTGTTCTCAAAATAGTTTGATTGCACACCCGAAGGTTGTCTCCAAATGCCACAGCTGCTGTAAACAATGTCACATTTTTGAGAATGAAATTGATTTTTTGTTTTAAATTTTTGAGAAAGGCCTTTTGTTTTTCTTCCCAATGCTTTTCTATAGTCTATGCTCTCTGCATTCCTCAATCATAGGCAATATAGCTGACAAGTCCATCCCTAAATTGGTGGCAAACTCAAACTAAACTAAAACTTCATTGATTACTGTTGGGTGTGAGACCAATCAGCTTCCTTATTCCATCAATCAAATTTTCTTAATTGACAGTAACTACAATTTTAACTATTTGCTCCTATATTGACATTCCACTCATTAAGAAGCTGTGGACCGGATAAATGGACCCCTCACACCATGAATATCAAAAAGAGGACATTTCAAGTCCTCCCTTTACAAATTTATTTGCCTTCAAGCAAGACAAATTTGGGCGATCTAAAATGTTAGCTGACTCCCTCTAGTGATGGAAGACCTGTTGGTGATACCTCATTCTTTCTCACATTCTTTGCCTTTGTGCATGCCTCATGCTCTCCCTTGTCATTGGAGTATACCTCAATTAGATGTACTTGCCTCTTTCCCAAACACCTGTGTCGGGTCCCAATGCTTCATGTCGGGTTATGTTACTCTATTGCTGACTTTGAAAGGTGTGTCCTATCTCTTGGTGATTCATGTGTTGAGAGGGTGCAGATCCCAATCTCTATGGAAAGGGTTTGTGTGGAGTCCTCTGCTATTGCTGTGGTGTTTCCATACTCACCCCTCTAGTGTTGGACTCCTAGAAGGATTTGCTAGGTGTAGTGGTTTCCAATGTTAACGATTCTGAGGAAGGGGGATAAGATAGTTAGATGGTTCCAATGTCAAGGCTCTTTTGATCATTTCCTGCGATGAGTCCAGTTCAAGAGCTTTAACTAAAGCCTTTTAGAAACTATTTCAACCCCTCCACGAAGAGGAAAGTTAGACCCCTCTCTAACACATCAAGTACCATCACAACTACCTTTTGGAAATCAACCACATCTACATCCATTGAACCTTGGTGTTGTAGTTGTGCCAACACCCTAAAGTTCTTTAGGTTTTTCCTCTCAAATCTATTCACCAACACCATTCAGGCTATGGCGTTGACTAGCCTGTGATACCTCCATCTACCAGGATTAAAAGATTAATTGCTTCCATGTACGTAGGTCTCAACAAGAAGTACTAATAGGGCTCAATGAGAAGTACTAAGTACTCAGTTTTTGGATCCAAGCTAAGGCCGAAGCTTTGTTGGATCCCATCATAAAGGGGACGGTGAGCTTCCCCAATTTGCTTTGCAGATCTCTGTGATGTCGGTTCGGGGCAGGTCTCCTTTCATTCCTAGTTTTAATTTTTGATTTCAATGTACAAAAGTTCATGAAGGAGATTTTGCTTGAAACTCATCACTCTTTGCCCTATATTTAGCATGAGGAGCATCCAAGTTATCCTCTTACTGGTCGTCCATATCCTCTTTCTGCAGCATGGCTTCTTTTTGCAAGAAATTAACTCTCAATAATTTGGTACCAATGATTGGTTTCACTGAGGTGTTCTAGTTCACCACCGAAGATGAAGATTCCCCTTGTGCACCATTACCAGAAGGCATAGTGGCATGGTTTGTTTCCTTGGTTTCCTTACCTTGCATACGTTGGAAAAAAAGATAAATGTGTGGTTGCCCATTTAAGGATCTCATCACATTGACAAATAACTGCCCTTCATCTTTGTGTGACATTTTTTGCTTCCTTTGTTCCCAAGTTGATCTTTGGTTTCTATATCACTCATGACATGTAGTAATGATATTTTTTGTTTATTTTTCTTCCCTAGGTTGGCCAGATCTTAGCTCTAATACCACTGTAAAATCTTAGCTAAATGCACAAACAAATACTTTAGCAATATATGTGTGTGTGTGTCTACACACACAATAGATACAGAAATGCTTCAGCTATATGTATGTGTGTGTGTAGATTTGAATGCTTGTGTGCCTAGTAAGTTGGATCAGATTGTTAGATTTTCTACATCTTACTAGGCACACAAGCATTCAAATCTACACACGACTGATGATCCTTTAGACACTTTGGAACTCAAACTGCTCCTTGAGGGATTTTGTCCTCAAAATGCTTTGATTGTCATACTTGAAGGTTGTTGTCTCCAAATGTTACAGCAGCTATAAACAGTTATATTATTGAAAATGAAATTAATTTTTGTTTTCAATTTTGAGAAGTGCCTTTTGTTTTTCCTCCCAATGCTTTCTATATCTATACTTTATACATCCCACAATCGTAGTCAGTGTAACTGACAAATCCATCCCTAAATTGATGGCAAACACAAACTGAGTTGGCCATAGTGAATTGAAACTGAATTGATAACTATCAGGTGTGAGACCAAGTCAGATGCCTCATTCCATTAATCATTTTTTCTTGACAGTCCGATGCTGACAGTCCACTCAATAAACAGCGGTCAATTAGAGAAGTGGATACCTTGCACCATGAATGTCATGAAGGGAACATTACAAACTAGGAATCGCCTAGTATGATCATGTGATTGGTGGAGATATTAAGCGGATAGGAAGTCAAAAACACTTTTCTTTTTCTCGATCAGCATTAGTTTTGGGAAAGTTTACATGGCATCCTTCCGGCCTTGGGAGACTTCCAAGATAACTAGTAAAACATATATATTATTTGAAGCACGACACTATTGGAATGCCATGCATTTTTATCTTATTAAAAACAAAGCATGAAATTTCATTTTGGTAAATATCAATTTATCAGTGGTGCTCGCTAATTTGGACCTTATGGCATAGTTGGAGTTTGTTTATGCAATTGTAGAACAGTAATGCAGATCAAGTTAATCAGATTAGAATATGCTGCTTGAATGGAAAGAGCAGTGAAGCAGTGACTTTCCCCAGGTTGTCAAATGTCGATGACAGGCATCCCTGGACTGAGATTCATGAACCTGTAAGTTTTAAGCAAAATTGGAAAGACATTGCGAACACTCAATAATACAGAAAAAACATAACAGAATATCACTGATGCAGGGTTTTTATTTATAATATAATATCTTTTGGGAGGAACAAATAACCAATTTATTGTCTCTATTGGGAGGAACAAACCAACATTTCAGCGTGTGTTTTGGAAGGAAAATCGAAACATCTGGAGTGCTTGTTGGGATAAAAAATAAACTAATTCTGATTGTTTTCATCGATTGAGAGTGGTCAAAACTAGATTTCTCATGTGCAAAGGAGACCAAAAAATTTGTTTTGTTTTTTTTCAGCTTTTTTGCTTTCCAGGTTTAGGATAGCCAAAAAAAAGTGTTTTGTTGCTTTTGAGGCTCTGGAATTCCTATCAAAGATTTTCTCATGCACTTCTTTTTTTGAAAGAAATTGCGAAGAACAGCTGAAATGTACCTGTTTTAATTGATAATGCTCATACAGAGAATTTGTGATAATCTTGAAACTCGGAGTATGTCAAACAAAAATAACAAGGTCTTCAAACATGCAATTTATATCATCTGATGAATGCCTCATCTAAGTTGCGTGCATAAATGGAAATATTCTGGCATTTGGTTGATTCTAGCAAATGAATAGAAGTGGAAACATCAAATTATAGTTTTAGATGTGATTAAGCTCACAATTCTTGAGTGAGTGAACAGAGTTTGATTAGGAGGAAAATGGACTCAAGGGAAAATTAATATGATGAATTCTTGTTTGGCAATACGTTGCTTTGTTTTACATTAAGATTACACCTATAATAGTTACAGCTTGCGAAGAGTATCTTAAGGAGGATTGTTGAGTAGTGCAGCCTATAATAGATGAAATGAAACAAGCATCCGAAATCTACATATTCCACAATTTCAGTTACTGGTACTAAACAAATATAAATAAAATTAGTCAGAAGCACAACTGATTGAAATGCAATTGATTATATTATTTATTTTGAACTATCAGCCAATTACAGATAATTCACATCTTTGCGAAGAGACTGAAATTAGCCAGAATCACAACTGATTGAAATGCAATTAGTTATTTTAAATATTTTGAACTATCAACCAATTGCAGATAATTCACATCTTTGTTAAGAGACTGAATTTTATCACAAAATGATTTGTAGCACACTTATTTTTCAAGAACTTTATATTTTTTATATTTTTCTTACGAAATATATAAATGTGCATTCATCATTTGTAAGAATCAATCTCCTTGGTGAATAAACTAGGTATGGCAAGCAATAAACTAAGGGCGAATGCAGAGAATGAAATTAGGTGCTGCTAATTGTAATAGATAAACGAACGAATTTGAGATTAGAGTCTAGGCTATTATCATATAGGGAATCCAATAAAACAACAATTTCAACCTCTCCATGATTTGGATAAAGCCGAAGAAATACAGTAGTTCTTAGTTGACGGTACATTCAAATTGAATCGATTTATTTCAAGTTTATTCGCATGATGGGTTAGTTATAAAATTTATGGTTTGTATTGTTTGATTGTCCTGATTTAAAGTGCCAAGTTGTAACTGCAAATCTCTCTATGTTGATGATGCTGATGCATTTTTTTGATGTCCTTTACCAAACTGGTGTATTGGAACTACTAATTAAGTACACAATACAATTTGTCTCAAGTCTCACTGTTATATTCATTGTTTGCAACTTCTGACATCATCTCATCTTAATTCCTTTAAATAGTCGCTGGCACACCTTTAAGGTTACCTTTAGACTTTAATTGATTTAACTATCTACCCAAAGCTTTAATGATAATTATGAAAAGGTAAAGAGATGTGCGACCCCCTTACCTTCGTCTTAATGACACTCACGAAATTTAGTGGCTCATTGTTAACTAGGACACATTTTGAAGTTGTACACATTATTATGTATCTTTGATTTTTATTGAAACCAATTTTTTTCTAATTTCTTTGATCATATATTTCATTCATATCTAATTTGATTTAGATACACTCTAAAAGAAAGCAAAGGCGTGTAATAAGCTTTCTACACTAATCTATGAGAGAATGCATGTGCAAAATAAATTTGATCATGTAGTTATAAAGAAATTTGTATAGAAACAATTATGCAGTAAGACAATGATTTATGTGGGAAAAACTATTTTAGGAGACAAATCTCATATTCTAAAGCAACTCTATCATCAACATCTGGATCTAGAGCAATTTTGGTAGCATAATAGTATTTGCAAAACTTACTAAGAAACCTTCATCTCCAACATCTAATAGATAAACCAATGTCAAACCATAAAGAGTAGATTTCTATAACAATGTGTCAAACATATTACCCAAAAGTGGTGTCTTATTATTTGACCCAAATTCAAATGTCCAAGTTAGTCATGGTATATAGGATTGAAAATAGAATATGCTTTTAAATCTATTATTTTTTTCATAGAATATGTCATACATAACTACTCAATTTTGGACATGTTCAAATCCATTCAAAGATGTCTTATACACATAAAAATGATCGAATTTGTAATGTAACCTTCATACATGCCCATACACATAGTAATGGCATTAGATGCTCTAATAGTTTACACACATTACAAAATATTGTATATATAGCAAAGTGTCATCTCAATGTGGGATGCTCTTTTTTCATGTGAGGACAACATAATAAATAATACAAATAATTAATAAATATGAACATTATGATGTAAGGTTGAGACATTTTTCCAACACATTGTTCTTTTTAATATTTCATTGAGTTTATCATTTCTTAGGGTATATGATGTTTTCTCTTTAGAAAAGCTCCTTGTTTTAGGGCTATATTTAAAAAAAGTCAAAAATATTTGTCATTATATTTGAAATGATTTTGTAGTATTAATGTAAGATTTCTAGATAAACTGTGTATTTTTTTCCATCAATGTTTTGGATTATACTCCATGATCCATCATTAGGAAGACAAGCAAAAGAGAAAAGTGGAAAAAAAAATACATGATGGAAAAAAATACGGAGTTTATCCAAAAATATTACATTAATACCATTATGGATTGTGGAAACAAGATGTTATTAATGATCTTGTAGATCATATTATGACATGAAACACATGTAGCAGCATCATAATATAGCCAATTCTTCAAAAGCAATGCAATGAAAGTATAATTTACTTTATTTATTAGAGTTTTACTTATTCTTAATTCTTGGATGATATCCAATATATCTTAGTTCTCAATATCTTACCACTCTAATCCATTCAACCCCAACAACTTTTCCTTTTAAACTAAATTAACAATAGTAATTGCTTCATCCTCTAATACTTCAAGAGATGAATAATTGCCATTTCCTTTGCTATAAAAATTGGCATCCTCACAAACATCTATTATTGTTTCTTGTTTATCTTGTTGCTTCTCAACTAACATGTTTTTGCAGTAGCTAATTGTTGCTTCTCTTATTTCTAAATGATATATGGTTTCGTCACCTTTGTTAATTATTTTTTCAACTATAAAAGATTTTTTTTCTTATCTCCTTTCTTATAGTGTATTATTATTAAATAAAGGTTTTAGTGCATATGCTTTGTAAGCCACCTTGTTTGTTAGTTAATATAAAGTATTTATTACATGTGTAAGATTAGTAGTAGTTATCTTTCATTGCTATAAAAATCATATTTGGGTAAGAGAGAGGCATGTTGAAAATTGTAATTGGTATGTTCTATTCGAAGGATGCCTCCTTCGAAGTGATGCCACAAACTTAATATACAAGCATTCTCTCACCCTTATTTTGTGTATATTTTTGTTGTCATTAATTTATTTACAACTATCAATTCTATAGTCTCACCTCACCCTTAAGGGATTTTAGATATCAAAAAGTGGTGAATAGTGGTTTGTTAAGAATTTTTTGAAGAAGCTGTTTAGATTAAAATCCCTAAGCTAAAGGTTTAAAATAGTATAGAAAACTATGATTTATAGCTAAGCTAGACCCCCCATAAAAGGTTTAGTTAAGTAAGGGGTGCTTCAACTCTAATACCTGAGCTTTAGACAACATCTATAGATATAATTCCTTTTGGCATGCCAATTATGAGATGGTGCATTCCTATGTAGTTATAGCTTTGGAATATTAGGCCTTAGTTCATTATCTAGAATGAGACAAATATATAAGAGTATACAAACAAACACACCCTAGCCTAACAATTTTTGTTTTTACCCTAGTTGTGAATAGATCTAGGAATTTTAGGTAAAAATCTAGTAGATCCATAGAAATTCAAGTAGTTGTTCTAGTCAAAATGGGGGAACAAGTAGAATTGTTCATAGACTAGTCAAAAATATCTAGACAATAGGTTACATATTCATTGTAGTACTAGAGTTTGGCTACTATATAATTCACCAATTTGTAAATTCCAAGCCAAATTTCTTTCAAATTAGAAGCAATTTAATAGTTTTGTTTAAAAAAGCCACCCATAAGACTATAAAAAAGGGTCATTTTTATGTCATCCAAGTAGTTATCCATTGCAACCATCTCTTTACACTAATTATTTTTCTATATAACTCTATTAACTCTTTTGCTCAATTTGAGTAGCTTTTGTGTCATTTGAGCTCCTATCTCATTATGATTGTCTCTTCATATTGATCATTTTGATGTATAACTTTGGCTAGCCCCAAATATCACATCTAGCAACAACACAATGCCACCCAAGATAGATCCCAATATGGAAGATTACATGCAAGACATTCAATCTCAACTAACTACCCTCCAAACACTATTGAATGGCCTTACTAACATCTTGTCCTAAATGGACCTTCAACAAATGAATGCTACACTCAATTCATTGGCCAACAATCTCTCCAACTCTAACTCATCAATCAAGATCTCTTTAGGTAGCCTCTAGGCCTCTTCAAAGCTCCAAAAGGTTGACATGCCCAAATTCCATGGAGAAGGTGTTGGCATATGGTTATGCATTATGCAACATCACCTTGATGTTCATTGAGTTTCCATTGAGGAGTATATCATGGCACCAAGGTTTTCTTTAGAGGGAGTGAAAACTCAAAGGTATCTATAGTAACCAAAAGTTGATTTCATAGTCTTTGTAGCCTACCCAATTTGAATCTAAAAAATAACAAGTTAGAAGTCTTCATTCTTTAAACATTGTTTTGTGTTCCCTAAAGACATCTTAGAATTCACTTTGCAACTAACCAATGACTCTACTTTGGATGGGTCATGAATTAGGACATGATGCCTACTACATAAGATATGTTTGGATGAGTAGTAGATGATAAATCAAATTTCCTAACAAAATCTTATATAGAGTTTTAGTTACTACTTTACTATTAGTGTCTTTAATCAACTTATTTCTTGTCTCTATTGGTGTTGGTGAAGCTATAAAACTTTACATTATGAACCATGTGAGAATTTCTTTAGTGTACTTCAACTCCTAAAAAGTAATGAATCAATCCAAGATCAAACATCTCAAGATTGGTTTGCATCTCTTCTTTCACTTCATTGATTAGGGATTTGATCATTCTTACTAATTAGAAAATTGTCAATGCACGTCACAATGAAGAGCAACTTGTGATCATAAATCTTAATGTACAAATTTGGATCAACATCATATTTATGAAATCCCTTTTGAAGAAAATACTTATTTGTTTTATAATACAAGGTTTGTGGAGCCTATTTCAAACTATATAATTCCTTTTTAAGGTGATACACCATACATTCCTTTCTTTTCCAACAAATTGAGGAGCTTATACAATATATACTCTAAATATCAATTCCTCGTTCAAAAATACACTTTTCACATATATTTGGTGGATTTTACAACAATGTTGGGAAGCAAGTGCTATCAAAAATTTTGTGATCATATTTACAATTGAATCAAAGGTTTCCTCATAATCAACACATTCAATTTGTTTGTATCCTTTAGCCACCAATCTTGCTTTGTGCTTGTCAATTGAGGCATTAGATTTGAACTTGGTTTTGAAAATCTATTTACAATCAAAGGATTTTTTGCTAGTATGACATACCATCTCCCATGCCTACTTATGATGAACTAAATCCATCTCTTGGTTCATAGCACTTTGTCATTTTACTTCTTTTAGAGCTTCTTGAAAAATCCTTGGTTAGAATCAATGCATAATTTATCTCATATTCCTACAATCTAATGGGTATTCTCAATACTCTTTTGATCTCTTTAGAGGGATATTGGATTTTAGATTCGATAATGAGTTTGAATTTTCCTCATCAATACTTTCTATTTATTTTTTTGATTCAATAATGCTTTCCGATTTTAGCTTAACCTTTTGGTTAAGTACAATGATGCATCATTGTAATCTCTCTTCTAGAAAATTAACATGATACACACTTGGAAGGTTATACTCTTCCTCAAAAATGACATATTTAGAGATGTGCATTTTGTTCACCTTAAGATCATTCAATTAGTAGACTTAGTAAAGCTATCATATCCAATAGGGATGCATTTTTTACTCTTAGTATCTAACTATTCTCTTTTATTTTGGAATGTATATTAGAAATTCTTAAAAAAAATCTCAAATTCTTGACTAATGGTTTCATGCTTGACTGTGCTTTGTTTGGAGAGATGCTTTCCAATATTTTAGTCAAACCCTAATTGACTAGATAAGTCATATGAATTGCTTCTAATAAATTATCTCAAAGATTACAAGACTTGAGCATTGATTTATCTTTCTCTTTGAGTTTACTATTTATTTTTTAACTACTTCCTTTTGTTGTGGAGTATATGGAGTTGAGAGTTGCCTCTTGATTCCTTTTTGTTTTTAAAAAATGAAAAGCTTGTTTAAGGTAATGCCCCCTATTATCTAATATCAACATTTTAATTATTTTAATCACATTCTTAACTTGCTAGAAAAAATCCTGGAAAAAATCATTCTTTAGGTTGTTGTTCAAAATGTATACCTAAATCTTTTGTGTGAATTCATTGATGAATGTCATGAAACACCAATATTTCCTTATGAAAGTTGTCTTCATCAACCCACAAATATTAGAAGGAACTAACTCCAACTTCTTAGAGGCTCCATAGAATTTTCTAGAATCAATTTGTTTTTTCTTTTTTCTTTCCCCATAACATAGGTTTCAAAAAATATTTATCTATAGTGATGGTTGGAGGACTATATACTATTTTTCGACAAAATATTCCTTTTAGCAAATCAAGGTTAATATGGCCAAGCATTTTGTTCCACAATTTATTCCTCAAATAAACACCTATAATTAAGGATTTAGAGGAGTTTGTCCTTAAGTAAAATAGTCCTCTTATATAGAAATTTTCCCTTACTATCAAACACCTTATGTGTTCCTTGTTCAAAAATGACCATTTTTGGCAATGATCTTGTTGATTGAGATAATAATTTTTTTAGTCTTGGAACAAGTAAAATATTATTAATACCTATTTTACCAAGTTGGAAAATTGAGAGGAGCTTTGCAAAGTCCTTCAACATGTAGTTGTGAATGCCATAATGTAAGAGCGTCTCTTGAATATTTTATTACATTTATTAAGTTGTCAACATTACTAATTTGGGAAGTGGCACTTGAACAATGATCTAGTTATCATTTTTGACATTTGGAAGAATTTGTTGAGAAGTGTTTCATACTTTCATCTTCTTAAATATATGCTTCAATCATCATACCTCCTTGTTTACCTTTAATTTATATCATTCTTCTTCTTGAAGAACTAATAATTAAAAAGACCAAAAAGATTACAATAACAACAAAGCTTTCTTTTCTTTAGTTGACCATTGTTCACAACATGATGTCATTTTCATTGAGACTTCTTATGCTTGAAATTAGAGGAAAAATAATTTGCTACTTTAGCTTTATCGTATTTATCAAGAATTTCTTCATGTTACAATAGTAGACACTTGAAAGCATTGAATTTAAGGTTACCAAATTTTTACTTGGTATGTGTAGTTTTAGAACTCTCGAATGAATTTGGAAAACTATTAAGGGTTATGATGATATCTTCATCAATAATGATCTCACTTGCATTAATGAGACAATTAAAAAAACCTTCAATCTTAAAGATATTGTATAACTAAGTTTATAGAATGTGTATTCTCACACACTCAAAGATTGTGGTGATTGTATCCCAAGATTCCTTTGGTGTGGTTGCATTACATACATTTTTAATCAATGGTCCACTAATAGACAAGTTTAATAGGGATAGTGCTTGGCATAATTTATTGTCAAATTCTCATTATAGATGATCATTTGTGGGATATCTTTTTCTGGTTCCAATAATGATGGAGGTGAGGTATACCAAGAGAAAAAAATATTTTCATTTGATGATGCCCTTATCCAAAGTTAATAGCACTAGTCAACTTAATGGAGATGGTGCCCAATATATGTTCCTATTTCATAAAAAATCCTAATAAAAATTAACAACCCACAAAAAATTCCTAATTCTCAATTATATGTAGGAGAAACCTTAATGATAATCTTTGCTTGAGATCCCCTTTGCTTTAATATGGAAAAAACTTTAGCTTTAACAAGTGGACACTATTTTAATACATATCCATCAACATGTTTAATTTGTAGGCCTTGTACTTTTTTTTTTTAACTTATGGACCCTTGCTTTAATATTCATTAACACCAAAAAATTACATTTTATCCTATGGCCTCTTGTTATTAAGAATCACAAATTTTTGAATTCAATTGCAATCTCTTGTTAATGTTGTTTGCTTCAAGACCAAGTCTAGAAAATAAATTCTCACAACCTATTAGATTCAACAATGATCTTTGTAATCAATGTTGCAATCTTTCTTTGATACCGATTAATGAAATTGGAGTGCACTCTCTATATTTGATCTATTTTATGCAAGGATCCAAAGATCCTTTAAACAAGAAAAATACATAGAGATGCATCTCTATGTGTAGAAACAAAAGGATTCTGATGAATAAATCTTATATTTTTGTAGAGGAGGAAATTTAACACCCTCAAAATGATGTGATCTCAAGGGGCGAATGTCTTTCAACAACCTTAGGGATCAAAGCTCAAGTGACAAGATGAGAAGATAAAGGAGTTTACTTATATTTTATGTAGAAAGGGAATAAGAGAGTTTCAAAAACTGAAAAGAGAAAGTTGCAGAGGTTCTCTGGACAAACTAGCAAGTTCTTGACCAAGGGCGCAAGTGCAATGTACGAACCTCCCCGTGACACACAATAGTCTCATATGGATGAAAACTGAGTTTGTTACAAAAACTCAAAAAGAACCCACTGACTATTTGATCACTAAAATCTTGAAAATATACTAAAATAATAGAATAATGATAATGAACACAAACAAAATGAAATGATAGAACAAAAAAGAAGAAAGGAGACAATCACAAAAGGTCCAAGAATGAAGCCTCCCACAAAGCTATAACTTAAACACTTGCACGCATAAGACCAAGGAAAAATGTTGGGTTTATTTAGGGGCTTTCCTCAATCAAACTCCCTATTCGATGTTTCCACCTCCACGGAAAACCAGGTAGATAGATAGATAAAGTATATAAAGCAAATACGTGTGATAAAAACAAGCCCCACAAGGAGGAGAAACCCTATCACAAATATAATAGATGAGATACATAATAGATAAAAATGCTAGAATAACATGCTAATTGAATTAAATAATAATGCAATAAGGAAACCACAGTTACCCTCTAGCAAGATGAGAATGTCAAAAGGGAGAGGCGGAAATCTCCAAGCTTGAGAGAAGTATGCTTGTGCGTTGCGAGAGAATATATGTAGAGCTTCATTGTGAAAGCAAGAGAGAAAGAGAGAAAAAGAGAGATAGAGATGGTAGAGATATTGAGAGAGTGAAAGAGAGATACAATGAGAGAGAGAGAGAGCTTGAATGAATGAGAGAAAAATTGAATGAATGGCCAAATGAGATGGAAAATGAAGTATAAGCATGCAAAGGGCCATTTTTGACGCGTTTATAAGTTGCTGAGGCATTACACTCACAATTACATGGGAAGTGTAACGTCCAAATGACTACTGTAGTTAGGAATCTTTTTGGAATGTTTGTACGATGTGAAAACATCTGCACGATGCTTGGTCATCTGTGACAAAAAATCACTTTAGCGGCTAGAAATGATTGAGTTGAGGTTATGTGGAAGGGGATATTACATTATCATATTTAATTTATCTAAATGGGAGGTTTATGTGATGTGAAATTACATAGGGTTCAATTTACAACATTACATTTTGTCCCCACTTTAGCGAGCATGTGCATTCTTGCAGATGTGGCTAAAGTAGAGAGAGAAAGTGATTAAAGAGAATATACCTAGGATGAAGAGGATGCAGGGCTTCAATCTGGTATATGTGATTGAAAAGATAAGCCAAGACACGAAGAGGACACAGGTCTTCTATATTGCAAACCTCACTGCAATATCACCACAAAAATATTAGCTACAAACAAACACGTTAGGCGAAAAAGAAAAAAGTAGACATGTGATAGAAACAAACTCTGTGAAGAGGAGAAACCTTATCATGAATATAACAGATGGTGAACTGGTATAGCTAGAAAGTTGTGTTATGCTAGAAACTATACGACAAGATGATAAAGATATTGCTGATAAGTATGACCAACAAGATGTGTTATGCTAGAAACCATACAAGAGAATAGGCTTGTGGTTACTATAAACCACATTGTAAGAGTCATATAAAAGACAAGTCTAGTCAGGTTTCCCCCAAGCTAGATGATGAGATCAATATTTTTGACATACTTCAAAAAATAAGAATAAGAAGATATGATAGCCCTCCTCTTAGAATGGTGTGTTCTACACAAAGGATCACACACCATTGAAAGTGTTGGGTGAAAATTATGTAATCAACTTTTCGATAGATTACACAACTAGGACTTCAGCCACAACTATGTGAGATGTGAATCTCTCCTCTCAGAAAGGGGAGGCACCCTTCTTACCATTGGCATAAGTGATAGTAAAACAAACAAGTAATTACAAAATGTACACAATACTTACGAAATGGGGGGGGGTGTGTCACATTCATCCTTCTCTCATTTTTCAGAGAAGATGTTTACAATGCTTCACTATTGGAAGTTCTTAATTCACAATAACTCTAAACTAACAACGAGCAACAATGCCAATACCTCTATCTTGTCAAAGCAAAGCGTAGAGGTACCAGAAGTGATTAACAATAAACTAGTAAAAATAAAAGGGAAAGCTCACAAAGGCACAAAGTCGTTTCGTAGCTTTATCAATGCTAGATTTGTGATAGGTGTGTTGTTTGTCACGTTAGAAGCACAAAGTCTTCTTAGACGCAACAATTCCTCGAACAATATGAACAATTATAAGCACAAAGTCTTGTAGATTATCCATCCAAAGTATCCAAAGAGCATGAATAATTACAAGCACAAAGTCTTGTAGATCATTCAACCAAAGATAAACAAAACACAAATGAAAATCTAAATGAAGGATGTAACACAAAGTTTACATGAATTACTTAGAGTCCTTCAGATTCCATAAGCTAATCACCACCAAATGAGATCAATTCATAAAAGTATCGAATCCAACGCAAATTTTGGTTTACAATCCTCTTCTTTATTGATCAAATTTCATTCACAAAGTATGAATGCAAAGTTTCACAATTCTGCTTTAAAAAGGGAAGCACTTCGTTGCAAAATACTAAAGGATCCACTTTACAATAGAAATCCCTCTCATTATATAGAAAGAGGGATGAGAAAAATTAAGAAACTAATTGAGGAAATCAAGGAAAGTTGGGTGAGTGATTTTAGGAGATCTCACCTAACTTGGACTAAAGTCAAAGTGTAATTTGTTTTCAAAAGATTACATCTTCAAACTTGGTGCAATTACAATTTAAAAAAAGACATATAAGATGTAAGGAAATATTTACAAGATGCATAAAGGGATGCATTGAAAATGTCTAACATTAGAGATCAGGAACCTTCTTCACGTTTCTTTGCTTTGGGCGCAGAAGTCTTCGTATTTCTTCCTGGTCTCCTACACGAACTTCTCATCCGGACCAACGGTGTAATCCACAATGGTGCGGATTATCGTGATCGATCTCATGGAAGATGAGTGAACCTTCTTGCACTTGTCAAGATGCATTTTTAGGTTATCCAATGTGAGCCTTGTATCACAAATGATGTTCAGAGAGGCTTCTGAAAAGTTTGCACTGTCAATCAACTTCATGATGGCTTCCTTGAAGATCTAAGATATTTCTGTGGCCGGCAGGAAGATACGATTCTCCTCAAGAAGTTGACTTGGTAACTCCTTGATACCTTTTTCAAGAATAACACGATGCCCTTCGACATCTTCCTGCACTTGGTGGAGATCTTCTGTAAGAGATTGAATTACTTGAATTCGATGTTTCAAGGATTCTCTTACCTCAATGAAATTTTCTTTGTCAGGAATTACCCCAACTTCCACCAATTTACTGAGCTTTACCTGCTTCATCTGTGACCATGACAACATGCATTTTTCCATATCTTTGTGCTCCTGGGAAAGTACACTTTTTTCTTTATCAAGCTCTGTGGTGAGCTTGGCCAACAAGGTAGTTTTCTTGTCCGCAACAATTATGATCTGAGATCTGTGTTTTATGATCTGCTCAACGAAATCATACAACACCCTGCCTTTGGAGGAAAACTTCTCAGCTTTCTTGACAACTGGGTCCTCAATACTTACCACTGTCAGCGATTGTGCATTAGTTGGAGATCCTGCAAGTCTCTTTACAACAATGGCATAATTCTCTACCCTCTGTTTGTACATATTGCGAGCTTGCTCCATTTTATCCAGTCTTCCAGCTAAGATATCCAATGTCACTTGTGCATCTGCTTTTTCACTTTCATTGGTAACCTTGCCAAGCTGGACTCTTGTTACCGTGTAGTCTTCCATATTGACATCCCCTTCTGCTTGCGGTGGTATGCCAATCTCTGCATACTTGTGGCCAGTCTTGTCAACGTTTAGCCTTGAGTATAATTTTTCCCTTTTCTTCCCTTTAGCCTTTGGAGGGACTATCTCTCCGAGGTCGAGCTCTTCTAGAGAGATCATTTGCTTCTTCCGCTTCAACACTTGAGATATTAGCCAAGGGGGAAGGAAGGAGGTGTGAACTTCTAGATTCATTGTCAACTCAGTCGTCATTGTTACTTCTGAATTCATTGTCACCTCTGAAGTTACCATGGGTATTGTGACAATGGGATAAGTGTCTGTCATCATTGCTCCTGTAGACTGCACATTGAGTTGATCACACATTGACTCATTCATGAAATGATTGAATTCATTTTCAGAAGTGATATCATACATTGGTGAAGACAGGCTAGGAATGGATGATGGAGGACTTGACAATATATCAACCGTATGAATGCTTGTCACTGAGGGAGTATCAAGCGGGGTTGATGCTGCAAGAATAGTGGATATCTCAATTGCAGGAATGCATGTGGTAGGAATGGGTGATGAGGGAACAGGAGGTGGAGGAGTTCTTGAATTTGGAGGGGTATGAGGAACACTGGAAATCACAGGCGATGACGTTCTAGGAATTTCCTCAACTACATTCTCAGGTGGAGATGTAGTTCTTTCTTGATCATGCCTGGGTTCCTATTGATCACCCTCTTGTTTCTCTGATTCTGGTTCACCTTCGGAATCACCTTCAGATTCTTCTTCAGACGCTTGCCCGCTTTCAGAAACTTCTTCTGCATCGGAGTCTGATTCTGCTGAATCTTCATCTTCAGTGGATTGGTCACTGGAAGTACTTTCTTCATCAGAATCTATCTCCTCTGGAACAACCTTTTTACCTTTAGAGCGAGATGGATCAGATTCTGTGGTTTCTCATTCTAGGACAGACTGGGTATCTTTCTTGCCAATAGGAAACTTGATCCTAGGACCTCTTCGTGAAGAAGTAGGAACAATCACTGATTTATTTTTCATGCGGAGTTCTTGCTGTCAGCGAGCTTCTGCTTCAGATTCTTCTCCTTCTGAATCTGTTTTGAAACTTTTCATTTCAAAACCATGCTTATGTAACCATTCTGCAGTGTTGGCTAAGATTG
>VDFB02091211.1:0-25824 GCA_007258455.2 Sequoia sempervirens | reverse complement strand
TTATTGATGTTGTATGGATCTAAGTCGCATAATGACTCTTCGTGTACCCCAAGGGATGTATTTGTTAATGAATCTATTGATATGACTTGATGTGTATTACATGTATGTTATGTGTATTTAAAAAAAAAAATTGTGTTGTAATTATTGGGTTAATATCCTTTGGGGTTCGCACGGCGGGGCGTTACAGTTATATTATATCTGACACTAAGCTAATTTTTTTTAAAAATATTATTACTATTAATGTGCATACAAAATATTTCTTATTGCCCTCATCTTTCTTTCATCAACTCCAATGTTGTATCGCGCTACAGAGCAGGGTGATATTTATTCATTGTATTCAAATATTTTAATTTCTTTCATTCATAAAATTGTAATGGGAATGGTTGGTTTTAACAGAAAACTATTTCTTGTGTGATATGTAGGCTCTTCGGTCACTATTCCGCAAAATAATTGTCAGACTGTGTGTAATAATTGCACCTGAGAAGTATGTAAATGATACTGTAGTTATTGTTGTAGGAATGACCATAATAACTAGCTCTGCTGCGATACCTATAGACCGTCTTAAATTAGTAAAAAATATATAAGTTATTTTTTATAACATACCTTTACTTAACTTTATTAGGAGAGTTATCAATTTATCAATAATTTTTTTATTGAGTATAAATCTGTTTTAGTTATTATTTTTGGTTTGTACTTCCATATTTTATCTAAAGAGCTTAATCTCTTGAAAAATAGTCAATTTATGTGTCACTCAACATTTTTGAGCATCTTCATATACTATTCTTTGACATTTAAAATTGATTGAAGTTATATATTAAAAAACTATATTTTCATTGCATAACAAAACTCAATTTTCCTCTACAAATGATGTGTTGTAGCTAATCTTCAATGTACAGAACAAAACATCTTCATGACCTACATAGTTCTACTAGCAACAGGCAACTCTATAACTCATTCTTCAATAATTTTCTCAATATCCTCGACATATACAACCTTCAATACAATGATGCTAATAGTGTTGACATTAATGAAAACCACATATCAACAACACATCCACATCATCCAACACCTTTGACACAATATTCTTTTTTCTCACCCAATATGTCTCTTTTTACACTTTGCATGCTATCAAGTTTTTCTTGGTTTGACATAAGCACTAGATATACAATTTATTTCAACTTCTACAATTTTTTTATTGGCACCAATATCAACCTCATATTTATTTCTATCTCCATACCCATACAATTTAAAGGAAACAAGTTTTACTTTTGAGCATCCTTTCATAATGTGTAGGTATATTTTCATCCATTGTGAATTTCCCTCGTATCTTATACGTTTAAAGACGAATCTAAAAGCACATAGAAATATTCCACTAGAACGATCTCATATAGAAGATCACATCTTCATATTTTCCTTATTAAAAGCATGAAACTACATTGCACATTAACTAGTAAGTAATATTCTTTCAATAACTACATATGATACCTTATGTGGAGTAATATGTTCAATCCTCTCCAATCCAATTTTATCTACCATCTTCACAAAATGTAAAATTATCTATGCTATCGATATCTAATGTCATCTTGGACACTACTTTTTGTTTTATTTAGAGATTGTCATAAAAAAGGCTTTTCCTGTATGTTGCCACATTTTCCTCCTCACTAGTTTCACTAACTTTATTAGCATTATTTTCATCATAAATACTTCCCAACACTCTAGTCATTCTGCACCATTGCTCAATGTGCTATTTCCTATACTGCCTTGAGCAACATAGTTGCTCAAATATCTATTCTATGCGAAATTTTGTCATGTTGCATGCGTGAAAAATAAATATGAACCATGTTTCTCTTCATATAAAAAATTTTCTAAAGAGAAATCTTCTATAATATTGACACCCTATTTCTCAAAAGGATTCCCTTTTGCTGCAAGGGAAGGCTTGCTTTGGATTAGGCTACAAGAGAAGATGATACCCCTAGGAGGTGCATGGAAACTCCTATGTTTGGATAAGTACTTTGTAGCTATTGTAGGTAACTTAGGGATTCACATGTGACTACAAATATAGGAGTATTCTAGGACACATCTACTTATTTTTATTTTATTTAAGGGGTAAACGCTTTTGACCGGAGCTATGAACCAGAATACAACCATTCATCAATACCACCCCAACGGGGTTTGAACCTTGGTGGCAAGAACAACAATGCCACCTATAAACCATCACACCATGCCAATATCAGCAGGACACATCTACTTATTATTCCAAACTATAAAATGCGTTATTTTTACACTATGCTTTTAATTATTGTAAAATAGAAAATGCATTAAAGAAAGATTTAGTACATATCACATTTCTAAATAATTTTATGTAGATAAATCAAAAATTAAAATAAAAAATTAATTATTTAAAATTATTTTTGTTAGTACGGATAAAAGAAGTGATAAAATAAAGTACATATTCTTCATATGAAATTCTGATGTTTGAAAACAACTTGTGACATAATTATTAATTATTTCACTTCCTTAATCTTTAGCTTTGATGCTCACAAGTAGTTGTTCCCCCAGCTTTATAGTAAGTTTAACATTAAGAATATATAATTTATTTTAATATTTAAAAAATAAGTAAAATGTAACAATCTATTTTATATATAAATTTATATATTTTTTAATAGATCTTATTAAAATTTAAATTATAAATACAATAAATTAGTTATATCATATCTCACACTAAGCTGATTTAAAAAAAATAAATTATTATCATTAAAAAAAATATATTATTATCATTAATGTCCATACAAAATATTTTCATGATTTTTTGTAATCTTCCAAAACAAAAAAATAAAAAATAAAAAAATATCTATCTATATAAAATCATCTTCATTTTTTTTGAAAAAAATATAATTTACTGATCTAGGTAGAAAATTATATATTAATACAAAATTGATTGAAAGAAGAAAATGAAAGAAACCAAAAATGTTAGTTATCTCATCCGGAGAGTAGAAGAAAGCCATATAAAACTTTTGGAAAAAATATTGTGTTGAATTATTAGAATTTCCAAATAAATGGAGCGATGTAGCCCAATGTCCATCACCAAAACATGCATCTGGGGTGATATGATTATGGAACTCACATTTTATTGAGTACATGATGGAAATGGAAGGTAAATGTACACCAGACAAGTCTGAAATACTTCTCTTATCCATCAACAGTTCTGCTAGAATTCAAATACTGAACATAGTGTGATAGTATGAAAACGAAATCAAATGGTGTACAGCAGAGCAATAGCTAAGCATTGTGATTAAAGATGAAACTAAGCTCATTTTATTTCAGATGGCCCATAACTCTCATCCATTGTTGGCAAGCGTTCCTGCTGACATAATTATAGACGTCCTCGTTTCCATCTACCAATGATTGATAGTTGTGCGACGCTATCATGGATCCTACATGTTACAGCCCCATTATATTGTTGAATCCAAATATGGCTTGTTGTGAATGGAGGGATGTGGAAAGAGCTTGAATCTAATGCCCATCACCTAAACCTGCCTATGTGGTCCTATGATTTTCTGAGTGGGTTGAAACCTAGGTCGATGGAAATGGAAGCTGGAAAACATATACTAGAATTGAAATACTGAAAGTCTGAAATAGTTCTATAATCTATCATGACGGGTGCTAGAATTCAAATACTAAACATAGTGTGATAGTATGAAAATGAAAGGGAAATCAAACAACAGAGCAATAGCTAAGCATTGTGATTAATTATCTATTTTAGAGTCTGAAATAGTTCTCTTATCCATCAACTAATCAGTCACGGGTGCTAGAATTCAGATACTAAACATAATGTGACAGTCTGAAAATGAAATCAAACGGTCTACAACAGAGCAATAGCTAAGCATTGTCATTATAGAGGTCATTTTCTTTCAGATGGCCCATCACTCTCCTGCTGACTTAATTATAGAGGTCCCCTTTTCCATCTACCAATGCTTGACAGTTGTGCGACCTACACAGATCTCTAGCTTTTGATAGTAATGTTGTTGTCGTATTAAAGTAATTAAGAGCATTTTAGATGGCTATTCTGATATTTCAGTCGCTTAATTTATCTTTAGTCTCTCTGCCTTGTCTGGTTTTAGTCGTATATGCAGGCTCTTCGGTCACTATTCCGCAAAATAATTGTCAGCTTGTGTGTAATAATTATGTAAACGATACTGTAGTTACTGTTGTAGGAATGACCATAATAACTGGCTCTGTTGCGATACTTGCAGACCATCTTAAAACATTTATAGTATTTATCTGTATTTAGTGAATAAGTGAGAGAAAGGATGTCATCTAATGACTTTCATTTCTCAATAAATAATTTAATTCCGTTTTCTTTTTTATTTGCAACAGTACATGGTATTAGAGAATAAGAAAAAAGACTATAGAACTTAAATTTAGTTCCTTTCTTGTGAGTGAATATTTATATAGTATGGTGAAGTGTGTTTTGGTTGTTTCTAATTTCATTACCTTATTGTTTAGAGGTAGAGTTTTTTTTTTCACAATTACATGTCATAAAGACATAGTGGAAATAGCTCAATGAATTCTATGTTAATTGGTTTGGAACTCATAAATAATGTAAATCATTTTATTTTTAAAAGTTAAGAAGTTATAAGTGAAATTATTATTATTTTTTTGTAATTGATCTTTGTTTGGATATGCATGGAATATGATATGTAAGTAGTTTATCTTATATATCTCTTTATTGGCACATATAAAATGTTAGTAAAAATATATAAGATTTTTTTTTTATAAAATACCTTCACTTAACTTTATTAGGAGAGTTATCAATTTATCAATAATTACTTTATTGAGTATAAATGTGTTTTGGTTATTTGGTTTGGTTTGTACTTCCATATTTTATCTAGAGAGTTTCATCTTTTGAACAATAGTCAATATATATATCATTCAACATTTTTGAGAATCTTTATATATTATTATTTGACATTTAAAATTGATTGAAGTTATATGTTAAAATAATATATTTTCATTGCATAGCCAAACTCAACTTACCTCTACAAATGATGTCTTGTAGTGGTCATAATTATTTGGTATCTTTTACTTTTCTTATTTTTAATTTTGTATGATTTGGATGGGTTACAAATTTGTTCAAGCAATATTCTACTTATTAGCTTCTTGTTGGTATATATTTCATATGTTTTGGCATACCTTGAGACCAAATTGCTTTGAGACATTTTTTGAACATTTTAGTATTGAATCTAATAAAATAATTCATATATTAATATTTTATGAGAATTTCATATAGATTATTTAAAAAATTATTTTTAATCTAAACATTTTGTTTAATAATTCATATAATTCTAATAATATAAGAGGCATAAAATTACAATGGAAGTATTGTTGTCTTAAGAAGTCAGCACATAGATCACGAAAAAAAAATAAAAAATCTTAGATATTTTTTTAAACCAATAAAAAATCAAAAAATCAAAAAAAAAAATATAGAAAAATATTATTTTTTATCTCTTTCTAATTAAAGTTTCTAAAATATTTAAGAAAAAATATAAAAACAAAAACAAAAGAAAAAAGAACTTTATATTTTTATTATAATTTTTTTTTTATTAAAAAAAATTGAATTCTTATCATAAATTAACTCCATCTCATATGAATTAATGTAAGAAGCAAAAAGAGGAAGGATTCAAACGAGTAAACTTAATGTTTTAATTTAAAGATTTTATATTGATTTGGACATTGCATTTAAGATTTTTCTATATTTATTTGAAAATTTTCTTTATATTTTTATAAATAAATAATTTGTTTAATAATTATAATTTTGTATAATTTTAAAAAAAAATTATAATATGTTAATTTATATTAATAAACAATTAATCTAATAAATATGATTTTGTATAAATTTTGTTTAAAATTATATGTTAAAATTTTTGAAAAACAAAAAGGAGAAAAGGGTTGTGTATTTTTATAATCCTCAAAGGATTGGATTATGGATTGTAAGGAGGAGGTGGATGTTGTAATACTATCCATTGCAGTGGCCAACTATGGTTTGTTATTTGATATTATTTTTTAATATTTTTTAAGATTATATTAAATAATAATTTCATCAATTATCAAATTTTATTTCATTCAATTATATGATATTGAATATTGAATTCGCACCACTTGATGTGTGGTTTGTATATTAATGTAAACATCACTTTATAGATGTCTAAAAAATTAATTTTTTTCACAACATAAATCGTAATAAATTATACTATTATAAATATTAAAAACAATAAATATTTTTTGAAAAAAATAGTAAACACTAGATTAATGTAAATTATTTCAATCTAACAAAATTATCCCTAGGAGCTACAAATAAACTCATATGTTTGCAACACTAGTGTGATCCTAAGATAATTTGTCGAGATGTAAGAGCAACAAACGTCTTACTAGATGAGTACTTTGAATTTGTTGTAGGTGACTCAGGGATTCACATGTGACTAAAAATATAGGGGGTACTACTGTAGGGCACATCACTTTATTATTGTAAAATATAAAATGTTTTTTTTTTACACTATGCTTTTAATTATTGTAAAATATAAAATGCATTAAATAAAGACTTAGTACATACCACATTTTTGAATAATTTTATGTAGATAATAAAAAATAAAAAATAAAGAAATTAGTTATTTCACTTTCTTAATCTTTAGCTTTGATGTTCACAAGTAGTTGTTCCCCCAATTTTATAGTACATTTGACATTAAGAATATATAATTTATTTTAATATTTAAAAAATAAGTAAAATGTAAAAAACTATTTTATATATAAATTTATATATTTTTGAATAGATCTTATTAAAAATTTAATTATAAATTTAACAAATTAGTTATTGTAGTGTCCCTCTGTCTCTGATATCGTCATATTGTTTTCATGTGTGGGAGGTAGGGTATCGTTTGTTTTTAAATTGTTTTATTGTTATTTCTTTGATTAAATACATATTATTAATAATTTGTTTACTTTAAATAAATTAAGGAGAAAACATTTATGAAAGTAAATATCTTTTATTATAACCAAAAGAAAGATTATATTATTAAATATTTATTAAATAATTAATAGTTGATCTACTTGGTTCGTATATTAAGGGTCAGTTATAAAATGAAATGATAATGAGAGTAATAAATAAATTATATTTGCAGCATTGTAATTAATAATAGTATTATAAAAGTTGAGTCATGAATTTGATTAGTTAATTGGACTATTCAAATAAATTTCAAAATTAGAAGAGGCGCTAGATTTCCTCGTGGAAATCCAAGCACGCTAGACAGAGGAAGGCTGCCCTTCTTCGTGGGGGTTCTGAAAATTCTTCCAGGGGAAATGTGTTAGATCTAAATAGAGAAAAGCTCGAGACAGGAATTTCCTTGATTGATCACGCTTTAACTGCCGTGGCTTTAGATCTTTCGTCAGATGGCTAAGTGGGCACCTACGATGATTTCTGTAGGGAGTTACGACTTCCTTTTACATTTCAAATATTTTATCTCAGGTTTTCATCTAGATTCTATTTTAAATTTGAAACTAGACTTAAATCAGATATTTGAAAAACGCCTAAAGCTATTAGTGATTATTAAATTTTAGGCTTGTCATGTGCAAATATCATGCATCATACCAAGACAGCTTCATGGTATTCCTTTAATTCAATCTCTTACTCTCATATGCCCTATTTGGCGCCATCTCCATTTCACTCTAGCGTGATGGTTGAAAATTTAGAAGCAACCTTTCAATGTATTTTTGTCTTAAATGATGGTATTTCATGCTGATATCCACATTCTTGAAAAACTCCTCTTTGGGGACTAGCTCTGCCTTCCCTTGTCTTTGTATACCTTTTTTCTATGTAGCCATAATGATGACAAAAAATATTAAATTTTTCCCTCTTGCCATATCATGGTTGTCCTGGATTCAGAGTCTCATAATTTTAGGAACACCCTGAATTCTTTTTGACCTTAAAATACTTAGGTCATCTCTCATTGTAAATAGCTATTCATGATTTTTGTAGATAGGCTACCGCTGTGTAGATGTGGTAAAAGAATCTTCTGTCACTGTATGCAAGTCATAATCATATTTAGGCATATAAATATATAACTATTTATAATGGTGGTTATACTTTTCAATTGAAAACTATTTCTTTTCTATCATCTATTGGGGAAATAAACCCACATTGTGCTTCCTTTCAGCCGTGGTAGACAGAATCAGTATTTTCTTTTGGAACTTTGTTATTTCCCCCTGAGCCAAAATTAATGTTTCTTTTATTTTATCTTTTGTTGGGAAAAGAATAGAGATTAGAGGATGCCTGTTCAATCATTCTATCTGATAGTGTCAAGATGATAATCTGTTATATGAACATTGTCTGTAACACCCCGACTTAGTTACAATATAACAAAGTGCAAGTACAAAGTTAACAGAATACTTTTTTTTTTAATGTCTTTACATATGTTATAAAGTATCTAAGACGTTGTTACATAATTTTAATAAGTTAACTAATCACATTGATAATCAATCAAAAGTACAAATTTGATTTCATGTAAGATCTAGTTATAAATTTACATACGATAAAATATCTCAAATGTCCATTTTACATAAAACGAGATTTCAAGGAATCTCCATACATCAAAGATGGTACAATCTGTACTCTCTTACACAAGAGGTAAGTTTACAAAACATTAAGTGTTCAAAAGGGATCTGGTACAAAATCCACGAACCAGCTCTGCATCCTCAGTCACGAACAAAATAGTAACTGGAATCTGCTGCGAGCTTAGAATCATCTGCAAGAAAATTATAAGATAGGTGTAGCACGGTTACCTCCCGACCACGTGGAACCCAAAGGCCCACTCCCTCCGTGCTAGGAGATACTGACAGGTCCACAAACATAGCAAACATAACATCACGTTTACTGGGTTTACAATTCACATTACGACATAACGTTTACAAATCAGAATGCATGAAATCACAGTATCAAGTCACTTTAAATCAAAATCCCAACAAAAGAAACACCATCATGATATAGACTAAGAGAGTGTCATCGCATTGTTAGGATAGGTTACCCTGGCGAATCTTCCTAGACTACCGGCCCTCACCAAGAGTTACCCTGGCAGTCTCTACCGATTCCCGGCCCCTATGCAGACAAATGCGGCGTCGTTACATCTTTCAAGAGGACAAGATGGCGACTTGCCATTCCAGGCCTTCTCAGCCTTTTCTCAACCTAAACGAGCGTTAAGAAGTAGGCGAGGCATATCATTATCTGTTTTAGTGTTTAGAACTACCCAACCCCTAAAATATTAGTTAGGTTATCACTTATTTAACTCACCTATGTTAGGTTACCCAGACAATCACTTCCGGATTTCGGCCCCTAACGCAAGCCACTCTCTCTATAGCATGACTCAACATAAAATTCCTAGGGGTAGCCACCAAACGTAAAATTCAACCCTCAAAGGTTTACTTCTTTCACTAGGGTCAAACCAAAATTTCAATGACATTTCTTTTATCAACAACAAATGGTGTAAAACTATACCCCCAATGAAAATAAACGCTATACTTGAGCAACATAATAAAATGAAATAATCATAACAATATGATTTTCACCTAGTTTGTAAAGAAATGAGAACATATATCCACAACATTTCAATATATATACATCAAATAATTACAATATATTTCTAATATTTTAAAAAGAAAAGCACTTATTAACATTGTAACACAAGATCAATAGAAAACCTTTGTATATTATAACAAATTCTATCACTTTTAAATAAAAACAATTACCACTTACTTAAATTATAGATGTATAAATAATACTGGAATATTTGTATATATACAATCTATCCAAAGGTATTTATATTATAATCATATAATTAAGCTTTATAAATCTCTTATTATTCTGCTTGTATATATATATATGTTACAGATTTTATTACATTTTGTAACTATAATTTAATATTTATTCCGTTTGCATGCAGAATTGTAAAGCAGATTATTTAGACAGTTGACAGAGAGGATTGAGGAATTGCGTTGATCCAGCAAGACATACTTTCAACTGGCAGTTCAGTTAATTTAACAATTAAATAACTGCCACCTACAACTCATACATAGAAGTGTACGCATCAACATGAAGATTGACAGTTTACATATATATTTATCTTATCTGATATGATCAAAACTTTTAAATGCATGCAAAATACAGCATGAATAAAAAACGCGGATCTGGCATAACTAAATTATTTAATTTAGTTAAAAAGAATCACATTATAATATGACAGCCTTAAAAATTCTATTTTATTATATATATTTTTTTTAAATCTCAATTCCATATTTATTTACTATATGCGCCTTGAGTATTTTCCAACTGGTAGATAACTAAGAATGATTATATGATAAGGTAACTGTCACTATTATTTCATGCAAAGAGAGCTCACTCTATGGCTAAGAATAACGGTTTCAATCAGATAACATTAGAGTAAGAAGTAAAGAAAACGCCTTACACCATGCACTATTTTAAATTGAGTTAACCATAGATATTTACCAAGAATATCATGAAGACATCTAGTTACTGTGCCATAAATATACTATTCCCATGCCAAATCAAAGACTTTATTTCATTTTGTGACTATAAGTATAGTCTAATATTCCTCTTGTTTACATGCAAAATTGAATATATACTCTTAACCGCAGAATATTCTAAATATTAACAGTTGCCAGGGGAAAAATAGAAATAGCGCTGACCTCTAAGGATAGATAATTCACAAGAAAAGATAACGGAGATATTCAAGAAGTTTTAGTTCCAAATGGCTTTAGACATTTCCACCATTACTCTACAGCCGCACAGGCGCAATTCATAAAATAGACTTTTAAAGTTTTAAGAGCTTTCAACAATGACCTATTAAATGAAGGAAGAGGGCATACAGATTATCAATATACACAGATACGAACACAACAAACTAGACACGAGTGAGATGAGTAAAAGAGTACGGCGTCTTAAGAAGTTTCTCCATTCTAAAGGATAAAAGATTAAGGAAGAGAAGTTGTTTCATCAATACAGAAATATTACTCCAAATAACATATCTAATCACTAGCTATAGAAAAGATTCAAAATAAATCTTCTAACCAAGATTACACGGTAAGATTCATTAGAAGAAGGCTAGGCGCAAATTCAGGTATAAAGAGTTACTGATAAATAAATATAGATTTTATCACCAATAGAAAGGTCGACATTAATGCCAGGATATTCAGTTTAGGAGAAAGTTGCGCCCATTTTAAATGGACATAAAATATTAAATCTATATGCTCAGATCAGGAATTCTATTAATATCTACTTTTGAAAATAAAGGAAAATCTTCATTCATTTCTTAAAATCTTGAATTCATAATATTACATTCATTTCACAGCCAGATTAAATACGTTTTCGGATCTGGAATACTTTAATTACATATTGTTTTTATTCTTTTCTATTTTAAAGTTCAAATACTTTTCTAAATTCTTTTCTTTGTTATTTGTGCAGGTTCAGCAAAACAATTTCCTTTCAAATCAACGATTCCTACAATAAATTTCCAGAATTCAAACACAAGAAAAAGAATTCAAGAATAAAACCTGTTTAAACTCGAAAACTGGCTGAAAAACGATCCTCAGAAAACCTTTGTCAACCCCAAAATCAAATCACCCGATTTCAATGAAGAATTTGCAATGATCTCAGCTTCCAAAATTACGCTTCAAAACAAAACCCTTAAGAAAATTCTTCTCAAACAATTGCTGTACTGAATTTTGCTATTAAGCTGCTGCTGTAAAATTCTTCCCGTGAATGTGTGTACAATCCCCAAAATCTCCAAAAATATAAATTCATGCAATTCCACTTTCAATCACCAAACTTAACTGGCAAATCAATTTGCATTCTAAAATAACTCATTCAGTTCAACTAATTCTTCTAAAATATCATAACAGTCTGTTAACTATAATCAGAAATTCTTATCTCATCAAAAATATCTTGTTTTAAAAATATCTTTTTCACACAATTCAATTTGCACAATTATATCAGCAATAATATTATTTTAATTAAAACATTTCGAAGAATTAACTTTCACTAATAATTTCAACAACATATTTAATTTAACTTAATAAATTAAATCACAAACGTTGCACAAACATAAATAAATATTTAATAAAATCGATATTAAATACGCAAACACAATACAATATACATTTAAACATGACAAGACAAATTGGGCTACACAGGGAAACACAGAGATACTCGTTCGAAAACGAACGATGGTTAAAACGGACCTGTCAATACCTCCGACAACATAATTATAATGGATTAGGGTACACTCAGACCTGACAAGCAGGTGGAGCTGTTACCCGGTACCTGTGTCTGCAGGAGAACATCAAAGTTAACACATGTATACTCTTGTCATGTTAAACCAGTGAATAAAGTGCCGGTGGTAAAGGTACTCAAGATAGGTAATGCAAAATGTATCTGTCGACACAAACGAACAAAATCAATCATAACAACATGATAACATAAGCAATAATCATAACCAATAAGCTATAACATGAATATAACTATCACAGTATCATCGAACCACACAATCAAATAACCAGGATGTAAATGTATCATCCGCAAAATCAAAACAGCGTAGTATCTAGAATCTCCTCTGAAAAGAATCAACATAGTATCAAAGTAATCTAACAAACAGAATCAAATCTAACAGTATGTCTGAACTGGAGGGACACTACATCTGGAGGAGCTTCGTATTCAGTTGGAGGAACTCTTGTCAAAGGGTTTCATTCGTCCGAGTCTTTCCCCTTGGGGAGCACCTATTATCTTCGTGAAGAAGAAGGATGGATCTCTCAGATTGTGCATTGACTATCGTCAATTGAATAAGGTAACGATTAAGAACAGGTATCCATTACCTAGAATTGACGACCTTTTTGATCAGATCAAGGGAGCAACTGTATTCTCTAAGATTGATTTGAAATCTGGTTATCATCAGTTGCGAATTGCAGAAGCTGATATTCATAAGACGGCATTCTGAACTCGATACGGACACTATGAGTTCACAGTGGTACCGTTTGGGTTAACGAATGCACCATCAGTGTTCATGAGTCTGATGAATGGTGTGTTTTGCACCTATCTTGATCGATTTGTTCTCGTGTTTCTCGATGATATTTTGATTTATTCGAGAAATATGCAGGAACATGAAGAGCATTTGAGGCAAGTTCTACAGTGTTTGAGGGAGAACCAATTGTTTGGAAATTTGAAGAAATGTGAATTCTTCAAAACTGAGGTGAAATACCTTGGACATGTGATATCTGGAGAGGGAATAGTTGTGGATCCTGCAAAGATTCAAGCTATCATTGATTGGCCTGTACCTAAAAATGTTTCTGAGGTTCGTAGTTTCATGGGTCTTGCTGGTTATTACAGACGATTTGTTCAGGGGTTTTCTAGGATTGGACACCCCATTACTTCTCTTCAGAGGAAAGGGAAGAAATTCATTTGGACAGATCAATGTCAATTGGCTTTTCAAATACTTAAGGATAAGCTGACTAGTGCACCTATCTTAGCAGTTCCTGATCCTGCTAAAGATTTTGTTGTTTGCACGGATGCTTCTTTGGAAGGTTTAGGAGCTGTATTGATGCAGGATGGACGAGTGATTGCTTATGAGTCTCGCAAACTCAAGGATCACGAATAGAATTACCCCACACATGATTTAGAGCTCGCTGCAGTTGTTCATGCTCTAGTTCGTTGGAGACATTTCTTGTTAGGGCATCGTTTCGAACTTCATTGTGATCACCGCAGTCTGCAGTATATATTCACACAGCCTAATCTGAATGCTAGGCAGAGACGGTGGATGGAGTTCCTTTGCGAATATGATTTTGAGGTGAAATATGTTCAGGGTAAGGAGAATGTAGTGGCAGACGCCCTTAGTCGGCGAAGACATGAGATTTCAGCTGTGACACTTGGAGTTGAGTTGAGGAGTCAGATATTGGCCGCTCTTCCTTCCGATAGATTATATCAGGAAGTGAAGATGGAGATTGATTCAAATAGACCCTTGGAGGGAAGATTTTCAGGATATGCAATCGAGATAGATGGTTTGTTGCGACATCTGGGTCGTATATATGTACCACCTACTGAGAATCTTCGCACTCTTATTTTGACAGAGGCACATCGAGCTCCTTACTCAGCTCATCCTGGAGTCAAGAAGATGTATGCAGATCTTCGACAGTTATATTTTTGGCCTGGTATGAAGCGTGACATTGCTGATTTTGTATCGAGATGCCTTGAATGCCAGAGAGTCAAAGCGGAGCATCAACATCCCGCTGGTTTGTTGCAGCCACATCTCATTCCTGAGTGGAAATGGGATGTTATATCAGTGGATTTTATTGTTGGATTACCTACGTCATTACGTCGACATGATGCCATCATGGTTACTGTTGACAGATTGACAAAGGTAGCTCATTTTTCACCAGTTCGGTCATCTTACAATGCTTCCTCTGTGGCTAGAATTTTCATGGAGGATATAGTACGATTGCATGGGATTCCACGTAGATTCATTTCTGATAGGGATCCTGTATTTACTTCAGCTTTATGGACTTCATTGCAGCATGCTTTAGGTATGCAGTTGAATTTTAGTTCAGCTTATCATCCTGAGACTGACGGTCAGACAGAGAGAGTCAATCAGATTCTCGAAGATATGCTCAGAATGTATGTGATGGATCGACAGTCTCATTGGGAGGACTATTTATACTTAGTGGAATTCACCTATAACAATGGTTATCAGAGTTCCATAGGTATGCCTCCATTTCAGGCACTATATGGACGTCCTTGTCGTACACCATTGAGTTGGGATCGACTTGAGGATAGAGTTCTACTTGGTCCAGAGATGCTTCGTGATATGGAGCAACAGGTAGATCGTATTAGAGAGCACTTGGTAGCAGCACAGGATAGACAGAAGAAGTATGCCGATGCGCATAGGGTGGATAGACAGTTTTCAGTTGGAGACAGGGTTTTTCTTCGAGTTCGTCCGTGCAAGAGTCCAATCCGTTTTGGAAAAGGCTCTAAGCTTGCACCTCGTTTTGTGGGACCATTCGAGATTCTTGAGAGGATTGGTCCTGTGGCGTATCGACTTGCTTTACCACCCAGTCTATCACATATTCATGATGTCTTTCATGTATCTGTTCTTCGACCTTATCATCCTGACATTTCACATGTACTCGATTGGAATGCATTACAGGTAGAGGACGGGCAGCTGGCTTTGGAGCCCGTGGGCATTCTTCAGCGTCGGAGGCTCACCCTCAGGGGTCGAGACGTTGATCAGGTGAGGGTCCAATGGGATCCTAGCGATGAGGCATCAGCTACTTGGGAGGATGCGACACGTATGCATGAGCTTTATCCATATTTGTTTGCAGGCTTCCAGGAGTAAGCCTTATCCTAGGGGGGGAGGATGTAGTGTCCCTCCAGTTCAGACATACTGTTAGATTTGATTCTGTTTGTTAGATTACTTTGATACTATGTTGATTCTTTTCAGAGGAGATTCTAGATACTATGCTGTTTTGATTTTGCGGATGATACATTTACATCCTGGTTATTTGATTGTGTGGTTCGATGATACTGTGATAGTTATATTCATGTTATAGCTTATTGGTTATGATTATTTCTTATGTTATCATGTTGTTATGATTGATTTTGTTCGTTTGTGTCGATGGATAAGACAGTGTAGCATTACTCATTCGTGAGTACCCTACTACGCTGCAATTATTATTCACGGCGTGTTTTCTAACATGAGATTATATATATACGTGTGTTAACTTTGATGTTTTTCCTGCAGACACAGGTACCGGGTAACAGCTCCACCTGCTTGTCAGGTCTGAGTGCACCCTAATCCATTATAATTATGTTGTCGGAGGTATTGACAGGTCCGTTTTAACCATCGTTCATTTTCGAACGAGTATCTCTGTGTTTCCCTGTGTAGCCCAATTTGTCTTGTCATGTTTAAATGTATATTGTATTGTGTTTGCGTATTTAATATCGATTTTATTAAATATTTATTTATGTTTGTGCAACGTTTGTGATTTAATTTATTAAGTTAAATTAAATATCTTGTTGAAATTATTAGTGAAAGTTAATTCTTCGAAATGTTTTAATTAAAATAATATTATTGCTGATATAATTGTGCAAATTGAATTGTGTGAAAAAGATATTTTTAAAACAAGATATTTTTGATGAGATAAGAATTTCTGATTATAGTTAACAGACTGTTATGATATTTTAGAAGAATTAGTTGAACTGAATGAGTTATTTTAGAATGCAAATTGATTTGCCAGTTAAGTTTGGTGATTGAAAGTGGAATTGCATGAATTTATATTTTTGGAGATTTTGGGATTGTACACACATTCACGGGAAGAATTTTCTGCAGCGGCTTAATAGCAAAATTGAGTCTGACAATTGTTTGAGAAAGAATTTTCTTAAGGGGTTTTTTTTGAAGCGTAATTTTGGAAGCTGAGATCATTGCAAATTCTTCATTGAAATCGGGTGATTTGATTTTGGGGTTGACAAAGGTTTTCTGAGGATCGTTTTTCAGCCAGTTTTCGAGTTTAAACAGGTTTTATTCTTGAATTCTTTTTCTTGTGTTTGAATTCTAGAAATTTATTGTAGGAATCGTTGATTTGAAAGGAAATTGTTTTGCTGAACCTGCACAAATAACAAAGAAAAGAATTCAGAAAAGTATTTGAACTTTAAAATAGAAAAGAATAAAAACAATATGTAATTAAAGTATTCAGATCCGAAAACGTATTTAATCTGGCTGTGAAATGAATGTAATATTATGAATTCAAGATTTTAAGAAATGAATGAAGATTTTCCTTTATTTTCAAAAGTAGATATTAATAGAATTCCTGATCTGAGCATATAGATTTAATATTTTCTGTCCATTTAAAATGGGCGCAACTTTCTCCTAAACTGAATATCCTGGCATTAATGTCGACCTTTCTATTGGTGATAAAATCTATATTTATTTATCAGTAACTCTTTATACCTGAATTTGCGCCTAGCCTTCTTCTAATGAATCTTACCGTGTAATCTTGGTTAGAAGATTTATTTTGAATCTTTTCTATAGCTAGTGATTAGATATGTTATTTGGAGTAATATTTCTGTATTGATGAAACAACTTCTCTTCCTTAATCTTTTATCCTTTAGAATGAAGAAACTTCTTAAGACGTCGTACTCTTTTACTCATCTCACTCGCGTCTAGTTTGTTGTGTTCGTATCTGTGTATATTGATAATCTGTATGCCCTCTTCCTTCATTTAATAGTCGTTGTTGAAAGCTCTTAAAACTTTAAAAGTCTATTTTATGAATTGCGCCTGTGCGGCTGTAGAGTAATGGTGGAAATGTCTAAAGCCATTTGGAACTAAAACTTCTTGAATATCTCCGTTATCTTTTCTTGTGAATTATCTATCCTTAGAGGTCAGCGCTATTTCTATTTTTCCCCTGGCAACTGTTAATATTTAGAATATTCTGCGGTTAAGAGTATATATTCAATTTTGCATGTAAACAAGAGGAATATTAGACTATACTTATAGTCACAAAATGAAATAAAGTCTTTGATTTGGCATGGGAATAGTATATTTATGGCACAATAACTAGATGTCTTCATGATATTCTTGGTAAATATCTATGGTTAACTCAATTTAAAATAATGCATGGTGTAAGGCGTTTTCTTTACTTCTTACTCTAATGTTATCTGATTGAAACCGTTATTCTTAGCCATAGAGTGAGCTCTCTTTGCATGAAATAATAGTGACAGTTACCTTATCATATAATCATTCTTAGTTATCTACCAGTTGGAAAATACTCAAGGCGCATATAGTAAATAAATATGGAATTGAGATTTAAAAAATATATATATATAATAAAATAGAATTTTTAAGGCTGTCATATTATAATGTGATTCTTTTTAACTAAATTAAATAATTTAGTTATGCCAGATCCGCGTTTTTTATTCATGCTGTATTTTGCATGCATTTAAAAGTTTTGATCATATCAGAAAAGATAAATATATATGTAAACTGTCAATCTTAATGTTGATGCGTACACTTCTATGTATGAGTTGTAGGTGGCAGTTATTTAATTGTTAAATTAACTGAACTGCCAGTTGAAAGTATGTCTTGCTGGATCAACGCAATTCCTCAATCCTCTCTGTCAAGTGTCTAAATAATCTGCTTTACAATTCTGCATGCAAACGGAATAAATATTAAATTATAGTTACAAAATGTAATAAAATCTGTAACATATATATATATATATACAAGCAGAATAATAAGAGATTTATAAAGCTTAATTATATGATTATAATATAAATACCTTTGGATAGATTGTATATATACAAATATTCCAGTATTATTTATACATCTATAATTTAAGTAAGTGGTAATTGTTTTTATTTAAAAGTGATAGAATTTGTTATAATATACAAAGGTTTTCTATTGATCTTGTGTTACAATGTTAATAAGTGCTTTTCTTTTTAAAATATTAGAAATATATTGTAATTATTTGATGTATATATATTGAAATGTTGTGGATATATGTTCTCATTTCTTTACAAACTAGGTGAAAATCATATTGTTATGATTATTTCATTTTATTATGTTGCTCAAGTATAGCGTTTATTTTCATTGGGGGTATAGTTTTACACCGTTTGTTGTTGACAAAAGAAATGTCATTGAAATTTTGGTTTGACCCTAGTGAAAGAAGTAAACCTTTGAGGGTTGAATTTTACGTTTGGTGGCTACCCCTAGGAATTTTATGTTGAGTCATGCTATAGAGAGAGTGGCTTGCGTTAGGGGCCGAAATCCGGAAGTGATTGTCTGGGTAACCTAACATAGGTGAGTTAAATAAGTGATAACCTAACTAATATTTTAGGGGTTGGGTAGTTCTAAACACTAAAACAGATAATGATATGCCTCACCTACTTCTTAACGCTCGTTTAGGTTGAGAAAAGGCTGAGAAGGCCTGGAATGGCAAGTTGCCATCTTGTCCTCTTGAAAGATGTAACGACGCCGCATTTGTCTGCATAGGGGCCGGGAATCGGTAGAGACTGCCAGGGTAACTCTTGGTGAGGGCCGGTAGTCTAGGAAGATTCGCCAGGGTAACCTATCCTAACAATGCGATGACACTCTCTTAGTCTATATCATGATGGTGTTTCTTTTGTTGGGATTTTGATTTAAAGTGACTTGATACTGTGATTTCATGCATTCTGATTTGTAAACGTTATGTCGTAATGTGAATTGTAAACCCAGTAAACGTGATGTTATGTTTGCTATGTTTGTGGACCTGTCAGTATCTCCTAGCACGGAGGGAGTGGGCCTTTGGGTTCCACGTGGTCGGGAGGTAACCGTGCTACACCTATCTTATAATTTTCTTGCAGATGATTCTAAGCTCGCAGCAGATTCCAGTTACTATTTTGTTCGTGACTGAGGATGCAGAGCTGGTTCGTGGATTTTGTACCAGATCCCTTTTGAACACTTAATGTTTTGTAAACTTACCTCTTGTGTAAGAGAGTACAGATTGTACCATCTTTGATGTATGGAGATTCCTTGAAATCTCGTTTTATGTAAAATGGACATTTGAGATATTTTATCGTATGTAAATTTATAACTAGATCTTACATGAAATCAAATTTGTACTTTTGATTGATTATCAATGTGATTAGTTAACTTATTAAAATTATGTAACAACGTCTTAGATACTTTATAACATATGTAAAGACATTAAAAAAAAAAGTATTCTGTTAACTTTGTACTTGCACTTTGTTATATTGTAACTAAGTCGGGGTGTTACAGACAATGTTCATATAACAGATTATCATCTTGACACTATCAGATAGAATGATTGAACAGGCATCCTCTAATCTCTATTCTTTTCCCAACAAAAGATAAAATAAAAGAAACATTAATTTTGGCTCAGGGGGAAATAACAAAGTTCCAAAAGAAAATACTGATTCTGTCTACCACGGCTGAAAGGAAGCACAATGTGGGTTTATTTCCCCAATAGATGATAGAAAAGAAATAGTTTTCAATTGAAAAGTATAACCACCATTATAAATAGTTATATATTTATATGCCTAAATATGATTATGACTTGCATACAGTGACAGAAGATTCTTTTAAATACAGCCAGCGCCTATCTACAAAAATCATGAATAGCTAACACAATGAGAAGATGACCTAGTATTTAAGGTCAAAAGAATTGGAATTGTTCTAAAATTATGAGCTCTGGATCAGACAACCAGCAATAACTAAGGGGAAAAATTTAATATTTTGTCATACGTTATGGCTACATGAAAAGGTGTATGCAAAGACAAGGAAGGCGAACTGATCCCAAAAGGGGATTTTCAAGAATGTGATATCATGAAATGCCATCATTTCAGATTAAAAGAATGCATTGAAAGGACCTTCTAAATTTTCAACCATACGCTAGAGGTCAAATGGCTGAGATGGCGCAAATAGGGCATAGCAAGTGAAGTTGATTAAAGGAATGCCATGAGAACTGTCTTGGTATGGTCTGTGATATTTGCATGACAAGCCTAAAATTCCAATGATATAATAGCTTTAGACGTTTTCAAATAATACGATTTAAGTCTAGTTTCAAATTTCTAAAATAGAGATGGATAGAACACAAAGAGATCTAAAATATTTGAAATGTAAAAAGGGAGATGCGTAACTCACAAAATCCATCATAGTGCCCTTGTAGCCAAAATACGACACAAGAGATCTAAAGAAGCCACAGCCAGATTACGCCTTGATCAATCAAAATTCATCTCCAAACTTTCTCTATTCTTCACCCCCGTCCACCAATCTCTTCGCATTCCCCCCAATTGGAAACATGTTCCCCCATTTTAGAAGAATTTTCACAGAACCCCCCCACCAGAAGAGGAACCGCCCAACCTTCCTCTATCTAGCAGTAACCGATTTCCCACCTGAAAATCTAACGCCTCTTCTAATTTGAGAATTTGAAACTGAATAGTCCAATTAACTAATCAAATTCATGACTCAACTTTTATAATACTATTATTAATTACAATGCTGCAAATATAATTTATTTATTACTCTCATTATCATTTCATTTTATAATTGACCCTTAATATACGAACCAAGTAGATGAACTATTAATTATTTAATAAATATTTAATAATATAATCTTTCTTTTGGTTATAATAAAAGATATTTACTTTCATAAATGTTTTCTCCTTAATTTATTTAAAGTAAACAAATTATTAATAATATGTATTTAATCAAAGAAATAACAATAAAACAATTTAAAAACAAACGATACCCTACCTCCCACACATGAAAACAATATGACGATATCAGAGACAGAGGGACACTACAATAACTAATTTGTTAAATTTATAATTAAATTTTTAATAAGATCCATTCAAAAATATATAAATTTATATATAAAATAGTTTTTTACATTTTACTTATTTTTTAAATATTAAAATAAATTATATATTCTTAATGTCAAATGTACTATAAAATTGGGGGAACAACTACTTGTGAACATCAAAGCTAAAGATTAAGAAAGTGAAATAATTAATTTCTTTATTTTTTATTTTTTATTATCTACATAAAATTATTCAAAAATGTGGTATGTACTAAGTCTTTATTTAATGCATTTTATATTTTACAATAATTAAAAGCATAGTGTAAAAAAAAAACATTTTATATTTTACAATAATAAAGTGATGTGCCCTACAGTAGTACCCCCTATATTTTTAGTCACATGTGAATCCCTGAGTCACCTACAACAAATTCAAAGTACTCATCTAGTAAGACGTTTGTTGCTCTTACATCTCGACAAATTATCTTAGGATCACACTAGTGTTGCAAACATATGAGTTTATTTGTAGCTCCTAGGGATAATTTTGTTAGATTGAAATAATTTACATTAATCTAGTGTTTACTATTTTTTTCAAAAAATATTTATTGTTTTTAATATTTATAATAGTATAATTTATTACGATTTATGTTGTGAAAAAAATTAATTTTTTAGACATCTATAAAGTGATGTTTACATTAATATACAAACCACACATCAAGTGGTGCGAATTCAATATTCAATATCATATAATTGAATGAAATAAAATTTGATAATTGATGAAATTATTATTTAATATAATCTTAAAAAATATTAAAAAATAATATCAAATAACAAACCATAGTTGGCCACTGCAATGGATAGTATTACAACATCCACCTCCTCCTTACAATCCATAATCCAATCCTTTGAGGATTATAAAAATACACAACCCTTTTCTCCTTTTTATTTTTTGTTTTTTGTTTTTCAAAAATTTTAACATATAATTTTAAACAAAATTTATACAAAATCATATTTATTAGATTAATTGTTTATTAATATAAATTAACATATTATAATTTTTTTTTAAAATTATACAAAATTATAATTATTAAACAAATTATTTATTTATAAAAATATAAAGAAAATTTTCAAATAAATATAGAAAAATCTTAAATGCAATGTCCAAATCAATATAAAATCTTTAAATTAAAACATTAAGTTTACTCGTTTGAATCCTTCCTCTTTTTGCTTCTTACATTAATTCATATGAGATGGAGTTAATTTATGATAAGAATTCAATTTTTTTTAATAAAAAAAAAATTATAATAAAAATATAAAGTTCTTTTTTCTTTTGTTTTTGTTTTTATATTTTTTCTTAAATATTTTAGAAACTTTAATTAGAAAGAGATAAAAAATAATATTTTTCTATATTTTGTTTTTTGATTTTTTGATTTTTTATTGGTTTAAAAAAATATCTAAGATAATTTTTTATTTTTTTTTGTGATCTATGTGCTGACTTCTTAAGACAACAATACTTCCATTGTAATTTTATGCCTCTTATATTATTAGAATTATATGAATTAATAAACAAAATGTTTAGATTAAAAATAATTTTTTAAATAATCTATATGAAATTCTCATAAAATATTAATATATGAATTATTTTATTAGATTCAATACTAAAATGTTCAAAAAATGTCTCAAAGCAATTTTGTCTCAAGGTATGCCAAAACATATGAAATATATACCAACAAGAAGCTAATAAGTGGAATATTGCTTGAACAAATTTGTAACCCATCCAAATCATACAAAATTAAAAATAAGAAAAGTAAAAGATACCAAATAATTATGACCACTACAAGACATAATTTGTAGAGGTAAGTTGAGTTTGGCTATGCAATGAAAATATATTATTCTAACATATAACTTCAATCAATTTTAAATGTCAAATAATAATATATAAAGATTCTCAAAAATGTTGAATGATATATATATTGACTATTGTTCAAAAGATGAAACTCTCTAGATAAAATATGGAAGTACAAACCAAACCAAATAACCAAAACACATTTATACTCAATAAAGTAATTATTGATAAATTGATAACTCTCCTAATAAAGTTAAGTGAAGGTATTTTATAAAAAAAAAAATCTTTTATATTTTTACTAACATTTTATATGTGCCAATAAAGAGATATATAAGATAAACTACTTACATATCATATTCCATGCATATCCAAACAAAGATCAATTACAAAAAAAATAATAATAATTTCACTTATAACTTCTTAACTTTAAAAAATAAAATGATTTACATTATTTATGAGTTCCAAACCAATTAACATAGAATTCATTGAGCTATTTCCACTATGTCTTTATGACATGTAATTGTGAAAAAACAAACTCTACCTCTAAACAATAAGGTAATGAAATCAGAAACAACCAAAACACACTTCACCATACTATATAAATATTCACTCACAAGAAAGGAATTAAATTTAAGTTCTATAGTCTTTTTTCTTATTCTCTAATAGCATGTACTGTTGCAAATAAAAACGGAATTAAATTAAATATTGAGAAATGAAAGTCATTAGATGACATCCTTTCTCTCACTTATTCACTAAATTCAGATAAATACTATAAATGTTTTAAGATGGTCTGCAGGTATCGCATTAGAGCCAGTTATTATGGTCATTCCTACAACAGTAACTACAGTATCTTTTACATAATTATTACACACAGTCTGACAATTATTTTGCGGAATAGTGACCGAAGAGCCTGCATATACGACTAAAACCAGATAAGGACGAGAGACTAAAGATAAATTAAGTGACTGAAATATCAGAATAGCCATCTAAAATGCTCTTAATTACTTTAATACGACAGCAACATTACTATCAAAAGCTAGAGATCTTTGTAGGTCGCACAACTGTCAAGCATTGGTAGATGGAAAAGGGGACCTCTATAATTAAGTCAGCAGGAAAGTGATGGGCCATCTGAAAGAAAATGACCTCTATAATGACAATGCTTTGCTATTGCTCTGTTGTAGACCGTTTGATTTAATTTTCAGACTGTCAAATTATGTTTAGCATTTGAATTCTAGCACCCGTGACTGATTAGTTGATGGATAAGAGAACTATTTCAGACTCTGAAATAGATAATTAATCACAATGCTTAGCTATTGCTCTGTTGTTTGATTTCCCTTTCATTTTCATACTGTCACACTATGTTTAGTATTTGAATTCTAGCACCCGTCATGATAGATTATAGAACTATTTCAGACTTTCAGTATTTCAATTCTAGTATATGTTTTCCAGCTTCCATTTCCATCGACCTAGGTTTCAACCCACTCAGAAAATCGTAGGACCACATAGGCAGGTTTAGGTGATGGGCATTAGATTCAAGCTCTTTCCACATCCCTCCATTCACAACAAGCCATATTTGGATTCAACAATATAATGGGGCTGTCACATGTAGGATCCATGATAGCGTCGCACAACTATCAATCATTGGTAGATGGAAACGAGGACGTCTATAATTATGTCAGCAGGAACGCTTGCCAACAATGGATGAGAGTTATGGGCCATCTGAAATAAAATGAGCTTAGTTTCGTCTTTAATCACAATGCTTAGCTATTGCTCTGCTGTACACCATTTGATTTCGTTTTCATACTATCACACTATGTTCAGTATTTGAATTCTAGCAGAACTGTTGATGGATAAGAGAAGTATTTCAGACTTGTCTGGTGTACATTTACCTTCCATTTCCATCATGTACTCAATAAAATGTGAGTTCCATAATCATATCACCCCAGATGCATGTTTTGGTGATGGACATTGGGCTACATCGCTCCATTTATTTGGAAATTCTAATAATTCAACACAATATTTTTTCCAAAAGTTTTATATGGCTTTCTTCTACTCTCCGGATGAGATAACTAACATTTTTGGTTTCTTTCATTTTCTTCTTTCAATCAATTTTGTATTAATATATAATTTTCTACCTAGATCAGTAAATTATATTTTTTTCAAAAAAAATGAAGATGATTTTATATAGATAGATATTTTTTTATTTTTTGTTTTTTTGTTTTGGAAGATTACAAAAAATCATGAAAATATTTTGTATGGACATTAATGATAATAATATATATTTTTTAATGATAATAATTTTTTTTTTTTAAATCAGCTTAGTGTGAGATATGATATAACTAATTTATTGTATTTATAATTTAAATTTTAATAAGATCTATTAAAAAATATATAAATTTATATATAAAATAGATTGTTACATTTTACTTATTTTTTAAATATTAAAATAAATTATATATTCTTAATGTTAAACTTACTATAAAGCTGGGGGAACAACTACTTGTGAGCATCAAAGCTAAAGACTAAGGAAGTGAAATAATTAATAATTATGTCACAAGTTGTTTTCAAACATCAGAATTTCA